>JAQIXA010004371.1:0-11501 GCA_034699045.1 Nanhermannia cf. coronata Gr-Ori-00579 | reverse complement strand
GGTTTTCTACTCGAAATCCATTATGTAATGCATATGATATGAAATACTACCATAAACGAGCACTTATATTATTATGAATTATGGTACATATTATGTAAATAGATAATAATATAACTTATTTATTAGGTACGTACACATAAACTTTTATTTTATCAAGTACTCTGGTCTATTTTTCAATAATTTTCTCAAGGAATTGAATATTATTCAAAAATTATATACTTTAGTACCCTATTACATAGCTAGTTATAAATATAATATGTAGCCTAAAGGGTAATTTTAAGAAGAATTTATCTATTACAATATGTATAAGTATAGATAATTATAATCCACATCACTATACACTATACACTAATATGCATAATATTCTGATTCTGATGATAGAACTATTTTAATTAGTAAGTATATTACATAGCTATAAAAGTTTTCTAATTAAAGATACTAACTAATAACGATAGATAGATCAACGAGGGAAAAGTATCTGACTGAGCATTCATAATTAATAATTAATAGTTAGGGTACCCTATACTATAATAATGATATTTGGGTATATTTTTATCACAAATAAAGTAGGTAAGTAAAAAATTATTTTTGAATAAAAAGTTGAAAATGGTTTTAGGGCACAAGAAATGTTAATAGAAATTGCTTGAAAGAAAAGATTGATTTGATATACCTATATACGAGATACTTGCTAATAAGAAAAAGAAACTTTTTTTTTGTCTATATGTACATATTAGATCTTTCACAAACTTATAGATAAAGAAAAAATAATTATGAATTATAGAAATTTTATTTAATTTTTAATAATCATATTACATATTACTATTCAAGTATTATTATTAGACCGTAATTAATTAAGTAAGGTATACCTAAATATATTTTCAAAAGTTAGAGAAAGTTTTGATCTTGAAATTTTTTGCCTATAAGTACCCTACCCTACTTATAATATGTATAGGTATTTGCTAAAAATTTTTGTCAAATGTTATTTATTTAGGTACATCAATACTTAAAATAAAATAAATTAAAATAAAATAAAATAATCCATCAGTGAAAGTACGAAAAAAAGGGGTAGGTAGGTAGGTAGGTAGGTTAGGTATTTACTTTTACTTTTATGCCCGAATGGACGAGCTTGCGAGTCTGAGATGATGAGATTGAGATGAGTGAACGCGCAAAAACTTTCTCTCCTTTTTTTTGGTCGGCTCCGGCTGGAACTCTGCTTATTATGTGGCTGAAATCTTTTTTATTTCATTTCAGTTTATTTTATTTTATTAGACATCGTTTCACAGAGTACAGTTAGTATAAAATTGACTCTGATCCGTAACACAACTCTCCACTACATTCTCCTCATCTAGTTGGATTCAAAATATTCAATCCACCCCCAAATTGCAAATTTATTATACTTAAGTACAACAATTTGTTATAAAGTTTCGTAAATTATAATTTCTCACTAAATAAAATAAAATAAAATAAAATAAAATAAAATAAAATAAAATACTCAAAAGCACAATCACCCTTTGACTTAATACCTAGTTAATTGAGTGTTCTGTTAATACATAAGTGCAAGCAACACAATTTAGATTAGTAAAGTTAGTTAGTTATAGCTAGATATTATAAGGTTATAGGCTTCTGCTAATCATCTTAAGAGTGAGTAGTAATAAGATCAGAGATCAATGTCTCAGCCGAGTAGTATGTTGAGGATTCGTAGTGCAAGAAGTCCTCATATTGACCTTATGACCTTTTATCCATTCTCCTCCTCCTCCTCCTCCCTACTTATCTGTATTATACTCACCATACTCACACAAAACAGCTCTGCTGCTGCTGCTGCTGCTGCTACTCCTCGAGAACTTTCACCAACACCAAACCAAAATAGACCCCAACAATTCATTCCTCATGATGATCAACACCAACGACAGGTAACTTATACCCCGCTATACACCACTAAGGTTCCTCTACCTACCTATCTATATACCAATAGATAATACTTATATACATATACATACATAAAATACCCTTAATAAAAAGTGATACTTTATAACAATCTACTTATAACAAATTAATTTATAAATTTATAATTTCAGATTATATTGGGCGGAGAGTCCTCGCTCGAGTCAGCAGGAGATTATTTTAGAGACCCTCAACCACAACAACAATACTACTCGGAGGAGGAGGATGAGGAGGTGGAGGCTGTTGAGGATTTGAAACCCTCTTACAACCTCATACAAGATGGTACGCCACTTACTTAACACAATCCTTATAATACAAATTACCCCACGTACTCAGAAAAAATATTTGAATTATTTTTATTTTCTTTTAAAAAATTAGCATTTTCCTAATCCCTACCTACCTATATAGATAGTGTAAATATGCCAATAATTCTAATTATAACTACGAATAGGTATATAAGTATAAGATATCATATTAGGTCTCTATAGGCCTAATCGTAATAAGTGTGAAATGAGATATAAGGTAGGTACGATACGAGTATCCAGTAGTTTTAAGAAACATATGTAGTGTATATATGTTGGTAGGTAATTTGTATAATATTATTATGTACTTATCCGTATACCTACTATACATATTTATGTATGTATGTATGTTGTATGGGGGGGGGGGGGGAAGCAGCATGAGAGTCTGATTTTTCATGTGGGATTAAATGGGGCAAATCTTTAAGACCTTTTTTTACTTTATACTTTATAAATGTTATATTATATCCAATATTATATACTTACTTACTTACTTTACTACCTATTCATTTCACGAGTACTCTATGCACCTTACAGATTTTTATACATCTTTCTTAATACTTTCTACATAAGTATCAAAAGATAAGATTTTTATTCAATTGTTTTTTTTTTATTTTTTATTTTATTTTATATTTATTACCTATACTTACCTACAATTGCAAAAAAGAAATCCAAGGATTCTGAGATACATTATACGGGTCTTTTTCAATTAAATTATCCGAACCACCCACTCACATCTACCCATATCATCTACCACTAATTTAATCCCTTCCCTTTCTACATGCATGTATAACATACCTATACTATATTATGTTGTTTCTTGTTTTTCTCTCTCTCGATATTTTCGATAATTTTATTTATTACATATAGTACAATACTACACATACAAATACTAATCGTTAGTTAAGATTAATTAGGTATAGGTATCATAATTGTGGATAAAAGCTCTAATATTGTTTGTTCAATCTACAACCTACGCTTCTTTTCGTATATTTAGTAAGTTTCTAATTTATATACGGAGAAAGTCGCCTACTGTACTTTCTCCACCCTTATACACCCTTAAGGTATGGCCGAGGGATGAAAACTGTGTGTGTGTTTGTGCGACTTTCTCCATCTTAAAGATGCGAAAATAGAGTAGGTTGGGTTTGGGTTAGGGTTAGGTAGGAAAAATAGAACAATTGTATACTTATAATCCTTTAGGTATAAAAAATAATAATAATAAATGAACCTTAATTATTAAGCACCTTTGTATTTCAGAATGTATGACAATCTCAATGGACGAAGGCTCTTTTCACCATAAAAGCAAAGGTATGGTATTAGAGGTTCTATATAATAATAATGTTAGTACTTAAATGAGTATAGATTATGTATAGGTATATATAATTTAAATAATTAATCAAATGAAATGAAATGAAATGAAAAAATTTGTATAGGTTCAAGTGAGGTATGTGGTGTGTATTTGGTCACAGACCCTGACAAGCTCATCTCGATCACCATCGACTACCTCAACGCCCCATGCCAATCAAGAGGACTCATCTCTGTTAGTTTACCAACTTACTTACTATTCCTTACTTACTTATTTTATTATCTATTTTACTTTTTAACTTATTTAAGGGTGGATGGCTCTTTTATACTTTCTCCAATGTTAGGGATTAACAAAAGAGTATGTTTTTCAAAAAACTAACTTGTACCGCCAACTATAAATAATTAAGTTTCATGTTAATTACCTATCCATAAAATCACAATTGATTCCACTATAGCCTATTACTATCCTAAAAACTTAAATTGTTTTAGTTAGGCTAAAAAAAAAAATGTAAAATGTATTCTCTTTTTAACGCATTTTTTTTACATGCATAACTAAAAAAAATAAATTTTTAGAATGATTATAGGCTATACTATGTATTGTAATTGTAATTGAAATCAATTGTGATTTCGATATTGATACCAAATACATATGACCTTTACATTTAACTTGAAGCAATTTTTTGAAAAAGATACCTACTCTTTTGGTAATCCCTAACATGGAGAAAGTATAAAAGAGAAAGTTCATTCGGGATCACTCTTAAATTAAAATTAATTATATTTCGATTAAATTTAATCAAGAATGCATGATTACTAACAACATAGGTAATAAATATTGGTGTATTTTAATTTATTTTCATTATACTAAATACATGGGTACATATAATACGCAGATTATCGATGGTTGGGAGTTGAATGGAGAATTTTTTCCAAGCGGTGCTGACCATGAGAAAGAGATGGGGGAACGTTTTCATGAGCTCTGTGGTCAAAGGTCAGCTGTAGCTGGGACTCGTCGAACTTCTTACACCAGCTCTCAGAATGTGGCCCTCCTCCAGTATAGACTTCCCAAACCTGGACAAGGATTCTCAATTACAGTCAAACACATCAAAAACTATAAACGTAATCCCCCAAACCAACTTTAAATTAAACATTTTTTTAATCTTTTTTATAATTTTTAGTAATCTAGTTAATTATAACTTTAATTACTTCACTTTTTAGCTTGTAATATTCTTGTACAAGACACTGACGCCATCTACACATTAAGGTGAGCCCACAGCGCATCATCATTAGATAGACACAATGAGTTTTAGCATAGCTTTATTTTTTACACTTATTATAAAGTAGAAAGAGAAAGTGACTTATTTTCTCTTTAAGGCTTTCTTCATGTTAATACTTCCTAAAGAGTATTATAAATTTTTTTTAAACTGGTCGGTTGAAGCTAATTAGATATCATTACAAGTCATGTTAGTTTAAAACCTTAAAAAACAATTTTTTTTATCCAGATAAAATTTTTTTTAATTTTAAAAAAATAGTAATAACGATTGTGATTTCAACGATAGCTAACATGCCTTATAAGGCTTTCTAGTTAGCTCCAAACGATCAGTCTTTTAAAAAACAGAATACTCTTTTGAAGAAGTACTTATGTATTTACATGAAAAAATTTTAAAATGAAAGTCCACTCGTTCCTTAACCCTTAAAACCCTTAATTTTAATTATTATATTATATATCTGTAGTATGCAATTAAAGTTATCAAAATGAATATGTATTTTGTTTAAAAAAAAAAGGAATTATGGTCTTGAGCGAAATTGTTCTCTGACGGCTTTATTCGATGCAAAAATCCGAGTACTTCAACTTCAAACAGGAACTAAAACTACAAGACCGCATCGACTTTCACCAAACACCCTACTACACAAGGTTCGTTTAAAAAAATAGAAAAAAAAGAAACACTTTTTAAATATGTACATATTACTCAAAGTATCAAAGTTATGAGCCTCTTAAATTATAGAGCTATTATTATTATTATTTAATTTTCAGCCAAATTAACCCAAAATGAAAAAAAGTACACATTATCTTTTATAATTTTATAACTTTCTTTGACTTTCTTTCATCTTTTATTAATTACATCATTCTTTCTTTCTACTTTTACTGCTTTTTTTTATTATTATTATACCTACTCATTTATTTTTAAATTTTAAAGGTTGAAAAAGAGTAAACGTTATACATAATATAATTAAATTAACCTTGTATAATGTATGAGTAATTGTATACTAATACTAATATGTTGTATGGTATGGGTTTGTTGTAGTGTGGTAAGCTTGGTTTGAGAGATTATGTGGAGTTGGGAGGATCGGGGGGACTTGACACTTCCAAAATGAACAAAATTGACGAATTCTGCGGCGTACAAGGAATACCAAGTAAGAAATTTAAAAAAAAACTGCTTTTTACACCATACCCCAACATACAGGCATAACATAATTCTACTCGTATATATAATATTTCATACCTTACTTTTGAAATATCAATTCATCAAAAATTATAATATAAATATGACCTACCTACATAACATATAAAAAATACATTCCTAAATGTGAGTTGGTTAGATTAAACCGTCTCCTCCTCCTGCGGGGCAAAAAACATTTGACAAATTAAAGTAGAAATAAAATCTGATCCTTTATTTGATTAAAAAGACTAAACACACACATATATACTACTGACTTGACTTACTACCTACTTTTATACTATACCACACACGATAGCATTTTGATATTACGGATAAGAATGTACATAGTTACCTACCTTCCTATAGCCTATAATAGTATAAAAAATAAATTCATAACTACCTAATATTGTTTTATAGGTCGGCGGTTCACAACTATTTGTAAGTTAAATAATTATATACCTATTGTAATTATATAGTTAGTTATACATAGTTACATGTATGGTCAAAAAAAAAATGAGAAAAAAAGTGCTGATGTGTGTATGTTTGTTCTGTTTAGTATGCGGTTTGAGTACGGTTCGTTTGGTGTCAAGTTCAGGTGGGTTCGAGAACCGGATTGTGGTGGAGGTGAGGAAGGCGGGGGTGGATGACATTGACAATGCTAACTTTATATGCAATCAATGACCTACCCATCCATCCATACTAAAAGATAAGTGGTGGATATCCTAAATACTTTTTTTTGAGAATATTCTCATAACTACATATATAATAAAGTATAGGAGGGATAAGACATACACTAAAATAATGGAAAAGTTAGTAAAAAATTTTTTTTTAGACACCCGCTGTGGTTTGATTTCAGATTGTACTTGAACACTTAATTATCTTAAAATCTTAAACTAAAGTTTTTTAAGAAAATCTTGAATGTCCTTTAGAAAAAATTTTCCTAACCATCTCTAACATAATACCCCCATAATATATTATTATTCTACATAATTTTATTTTAAACTATAGGTAATCGTAAATAAAATAATAATATGTAGATAATAATAGTATACATACAACCATTATAATACCAGTAAAATAAACATAATTTGTAATATAGGTACATAATATATAAAATATAATATATAATGTGAAATGTCTAATAAATTTATAGTATGATGGAGTACCCTTTACTTTTAACAGTAATAATAATACTTGTCTAGTTAGCCAAAATATTCTTTATTAATTATTTATCCGTATTACATTATAAAATAGTCTACTACATAGTTGGTATATTTATGTAAGTAAACGTTTCAAGGGACTAGCTTTAAACCCTTATTAAGGTCTAAACATTTAGATCTAAAATTTAAGGTCTAATAAACCATTAGATCTAAATGGTTAAGGAGATGAGGGTTTAGAGCTAATCCTCTATTATACCCGTAAGTAAATACTATGTATATATATATAGGTATAGTAATTACAATATAATCTTATAGGTTAACCTAAAGTAGTTCTCTACTTTATTTATTTATTTATTTATTTATTTATTTATTTATTTATTTATTTATTTATTTATTTACAAGTTATTTGAATAATTAGGATAAGTAAAGTAAAGTAAGTATAAGATATAAATAAGTTACTTAAATTATCTGAAATTAAAAAAATGATCTGCTGCTCTATAATACTCTATTACCTATACCTATATAATATAATTATAATATACCTACTACTCTGTATCATCATAATACATAATATGTTAAAGTGAATTGAATTGAATTGAATTTATTTATTTGAATTGAAGTGTAAATAAAGATTGATCGATATTATTTATTTATTTATTTATTATTTTACAAAAAAAATTACTTTTTTAGAACTCACTACATACATACTACATTTTTTATTTAACATAGATAATATAGCAGATATAGTTAGATGTATATAGTTAGATATATTATTTTATCTTATTTAGAAAATTAGAAAAGATATAACAGTCTCTGGACGATATCTGCTGGCATTTGAAAAAGATCTTTGAAATAAAAATTGAATTATTTTCCTTTATAATATGTAGGTACGTATAGGTAAGTCTTACTTAAGTTAGTTAGTTAGTTAGGTAGGTAATAATAAGTACTAGAGTAGTGGAGAGTGGAATTCATTTATTTATTTTTTATTTAATTTTTAACGATACATTTATGTTACTTGAAAAAAAAAACCCCCAAACTTTATTACGGAGTCAGTTCTCCTCTTGAACTTGAACTTGAACTTGAACTAATGTGGTAGAATTTCGATGGCTCGGTAAAAAAATCCTTATTAAAAAAATATATCAAAAATTAGATTGATAGATAGATAGATACTTATAAATAAGTATCTAGCCTACTTGTAACTTAATCAGTAAGTACCCATATTATGTATTACTAATACATAATACATACATAATAAAGTAATGTAGTATAAGGGGAAATATGGATAACGCCTCTATATAAGTATCTATAGCTTAGAGATGTATCAGAGTATGTAGTAGTAGAGAGATATGAATTTATAAAAGTCTCATTATTTATTAAAATAATTGAAAAATTATGATGAATTATGACGAGATATTTTTCACATGCATACCTATAATACTACCTACCTAATAATAAATATGTAAAACATATATTAAGATATGATGATGATGATGTATCTGCTGTAACTTCGCTGATAGCTGGCACTTAATTAAAGTTATATATATATTATGCAGTATACATATATTATGTATAAGGATATGCTATGATTAATTCATTTATTTATTTATATGAAAAACCAAATGTTGACTGACTGGGATTTTACGAGCATTTTTTCCTTAAAAAATGAATTTAAAATCATCTTTGCTCTCTCTCTCTCTCTCTCTCTGTTTTGATATTCATTATAGAAGGCCTTATATAGGTAGCTGTAGGATATAGATACTTCTTTCATAAATTTGATAAAACTAAACTATCTAAACTAAACTAATATAGTAGGTAGGTAGTGTACAGCAGCAGGTATAACATAAAATTGGAAATTTTGGATATATTTCTACAGTGTAGAAACATTATGAAGGGGATTCGATATGTCATATAAAAGAGCCTTACTTATTAGTTCATGTAAGTTATCATCTCATCTCATAATTTCGGGTCAGGCAGAAACAAATTTACCCAAACAGATCAAACGGATGATACATAATATCACATCACCAAATTATTTAAAATCTCCTCCTGATCGATGACTATTTTACCCTCATCTCATTTTGGCCACCTACCTACCTATATTAGTATTATACTCTTATTTTTCTCATAATTTGATGTATCTGAGGACCCTTAAAGGGTCCATGGTGCTCCAAGGGGTATCTCTGATATTTTTTATCAAAATAACATAACTAGGTATATGTATTAAGACTTCCAAGTTTGTTTGGTTAGCAGTTACATAATTTGATCATAAAGTCATCAAGTTTGCTTGTTTTAAGGACCGACAAAAGAAAGAAAGAAAGAAAGAAAGAGGGAGAAAGTACACTATCTAGATAGAGTAATAAAAGTAAATTGAAATGTAAATGGAAATGTTCGCTTCGCTCGGTCAATAAATTAGAATAACCAAAATAAATTCATTAGGTATATTAGTATGCATGTATGTATGTATTTTAAATTTTCCACAAAATAAAAACAATTTATTTTATTTTATTTTGTATGTATGCGAGGGAGGGAGGCAGGCAGAAAGAAGTAAATTGGTTGAATATAATTTATTCATTTATTCATTAAAATCGTATACCTACTGTATTTACCTATACATAATACTTTATATAAGTATAATTTAGATATTATGTAGGTGGTGTATGAGTGTATGAGTTCTTGGGTCTTTGCGGTTCGTTGATTGAGGGATTCAATTTCCAATTTTGAATGATTTTTAACTATTTGTATACACATACATACTGAATTTTAAATTAAGTAAGGTACCTATATAATATTGTATACCTAGATAGTTTTATTTTCTAATAAAAATAAAATTCTAACTTTTATTAAGCTATGATAAACTAACCATATTGTACATAATATAAGGGATCGTCATGCTGGCCCCAAAATCAAAATGGCTCATAATATGCTTATATGATCTCCACAATGGGGGCTACCAGCCCCCAGCCAGCCCCATGTTTTAAATGACAGGTGGCGCTGCTGTAGCTATTTTTGTAAAATCACAAAATATTTTCTCATGTATGCAATAGTGCATGGGGCTACTTGAGATTTATATGGTATATGACCTTTGACCACTTCCATGTTTCAACAGCATTAGTTTTAAGTTTGCTCACTAGGTGGCGCTTTAAAAAATTAAAATGTAAAAAAATCACCACCTTTACAAAAACTTTGGGGCTCGCCCTTACAGAGGTCAGAACCTTCCAAATTTTTTTTGTTATACACTACATATGACCCTGCATATGGGGGCCTAGGGCCCCAAAAATTGATTGACAGGGGGCGCTTTAAAAAAATAAAATGTAAATATACCTATGTTTTAACCAAATCTTTGGGGCTCGCTCTTACAGATGGCAGAACCTTCCAAATTTTTTTTGTAAAATACTACATATGACCCTGCATATCTGGGCCTAGGGCCCCAAAAATTGATTGACAGGGGGCGCTTTAAAAAAATAAAATGTAAAATTACCTATACTTTGGTAAATCTTTGGGGTTAGCTCTTACAGGTGGCAGCAGAACCTTCCAAATTTTTTTTGTTATACACTACATATGACCCTGCATATCTGGGCCTAGGGCCTCAAAAATTGATTGACAGGGGGCGCTTTAAAAAAATAAAATGTAAATATACCTATGTTTTAACCAAATCTTTGAGGCTCGCTCTTACAGATGGCAGAACCTTCCAAATTTTTTTTGTAAAATACTACATATGACCATTCATATGGGGGCCTAGGGCCAATAGTTTTTAAACAGTTTGAACTGGTTAAAGAGAATATCTGATATCTTTATAATATAAAAATAACTTTATAATAATAGAAAAAAATAGAAAAAAAGAAAAGAAAAATATAAAATACACTATATTTTTCCATGTATCCTTGTAAATGCTTTTTTCTTGTACATGCTTTTTCGCTTGACCTTTTCAATTCCTAGATTCGAATTTTGTAATTTTGAAATTAAGGAATTAATTTTATATCCGTTAAAAAATAAGTCAATAAAGGAAAAATTGGCTATATAAACAGTGTTTTTAATCATTTTTTTAAAAAATTAGTAGGAATTGTGCAAATTTTTCATTTTCGAAATTTCAGTCTCAAATTCTCGGAATTTTGAAACCAAATTATTTACGAGATTCCCGGAATCTGATCAAAAATGAGTTCAGAATCAGCAGTAGCAGAGGAATTTAAAAATTTAAATTTCAAAAAGGTACGAGGGAAGATCAACTTGGGTGTGTTATCTTTTTACCGGGTCAAGTTAGGTCAAATCTGATAATTTCATCGTAGAGCTACATTATTTAGGAAAATGCTGGGATTTTTAAATTCCTAGGTCAAAACCCCGCGAAATCTCAGCCATTTAAA
>JAQIXA010004370.1:0-11503 GCA_034699045.1 Nanhermannia cf. coronata Gr-Ori-00579 | reverse complement strand
TTGGTGAAGCGTCGTTGTTTAAATGTGCAAGTTTTTAAGTCGATGTTCTTAAGCGAATGTTTTTTTTTCGTCGACCCGACTTGTAGAGATTTTTTCATTTTTGACTCTTTTAAAAACTTACAAGGGAACACATATACTGAACCCTTGGACCTTTATTATTATTATAATTATTACATAGAGCAAAATATGCCTATTCAATAGAATCCAAGAGCTGAAAACCTTATTTTGTCAATTTTACAGATTCTTGAAATTGAATTTTACAGATTTTTGTCATCCAAAATCTCAGTTCTGAATTTGGAAAAATGTATTACATTACATACTAGCATTCAATTAAATGATTCAGCTCTTAAAAAACAAATTTAGGTCTCAAATACACCAATTTCCTCTTCGAATTCGATCCAAAACCAAGTTTTTCAAAGCTGAATCAAACCTGAGCTTGAGATGGGTTCAAAATCTCGGCTATTTTTATAGGATTTTGTCCACTCAGCTGTCAAAGACCGTATTTCGAGAATTTGTAAAATTTACAAAATTAGGTTTCTGTTGTATTTCTTGATTTGATAAGGCATCTTTTGCACCTTAACATTAGAGTATGTTTACTTGCCTAAAATGTGAAAAAATTGCTTACATTTACATTAGTAATCTAACTGATTGTACCTACATATTATGTATAGTCTGTATGTATACCCTACTCTTAACTATTGAATATTATAGGTTGTTCTACAGATACAATGGTGTTTTCAAATCTGTATTTGGGATATGCAAACATGAAAAATCCCATATGAATGGGCATAAAGGGAGCAAATGAGAACCTCTGTAATAAAGTACAATATACTCTATGTATATGTACCTATGTATAAAGCAAAGGTCTGAGTAAATACAAATACATTAGTTTTCGTAATTTCTAAAGAAAAAATTAAAATTGAATTTAAGCTGGTTGGTGACTGAGCAAGAAATAAATCTCACTATACATACATACTATACAGATACAGATATGATTGTTCTCAATTCTTAAATTCTCAAACCATTATTGATCTTGAGAGGTTCAGAATGAATTTTAAAATCCAATTTCTTTCATATTCTTTGATATTTTTTTCCTTTCACAAGGTTGTAATACACCTTTGTTATTAATAGTTATTATGTAAATCTCCAAGTTTTTAAGACCCTGTATAAGATACTATGTAGCAGAAATCTAGATGATAATTTGATCCAATTATCAAGAGATTTTAATGACAAAAGTCAATTTTTTAAGATATTTTTTCAGAGGGTATCTTCGGGTTAAGTTAGGTTACAATTTTTGAAATCCTAGATTTATTTTGTGGTCAAAAATTTGATAGAAAATGAACGAAAACTTGGATTTCAAATTGAAATCTGAGTTTAGTATACTACTAGGTACTAAAAACTTTCTAAAGAATTTCTGGTCATCATTAGATATATGTAGGTACTTATATGTATTTAACTGTATTTATTTCACTTTTTTATGCCAAAAATTTTTATACTCAATTCAATTTCCTCAATTTAAATTGTTATAGATAAAAGGTTTCGGATAGGAGGTCAGTTTGAAATCAAAATAAGGTTTTTCAAAGCTGAATTTAGATTATAGACAAGAGTTTTAAAGTATGACCATATGCTGTACTCGTAGGTTTAATTTTAAGATAAATTAGAATTTGAGAAATTTATTTGATTGACTGAATTCTTTGAGGAAAAAATCCGCTTTGGAATTTTCGACTGGAATTTATCGACTCTTTTGCACTGTGAATAATAAGTAGTTTTTCAAATATTTGTAAAATATTTCTATTACATCATACCAGTACTATCCGTAGCTAGTATGTTAGGTATATAAGCAGGATTGGATATGAAAAAAGATCAATTTTTTTTGGATATTTTGGCGGAGACAGATGGCTTTTGAGGACAAAGGGACGAGCAAATACGGATTTAATAAAGTTCAAGTGATTTATGAGCTGAAATTCGTATTTCAAACATTTTCTTTTGTAAGAGAAAAAAAGATGCTCTGAAAAATCCAATTTATAGCTTTATAAAGATATTTCAACCAATACTGATAATAGTACTAGTTGATAACAAATACCTTGTATCTACATGATAGTACCTAGTACATGTATATTATGGTACTTTTAGGATATAATAAAATCAAACTCGAAGGATCAGACAAAAAAGCCACAAAATTTTACTTCATTTTCGAAATCAGTAAATTAGATTTCATTCCAATTATCAATATAGCAATGAAAAGCCAAATTTTACCTCAATTTCATAGGCATTTGCTTGAGAAAGTGGGCCAAAAGTTGGCTTATCAGAGCTGAATTTAGGACTGCATTCAAATATACAACTATCTGTACTGTTACTAAAAATTTGTTAAAAATCTATCCTAAGTATCGATCATTTCTGCCAAAAAATTATACCTGATATTTTGACATTTTGACATTTTTTTCGATAAAGAACATAGAGCATGAGTTTTAGTTGGATAAAATTAAATTTTGTTCGATTGTACTACATAGTAGTACTAGTATTTTGTATGTAAAGGTCTCTATAGACTTTTTAGTGAGAAATTTCTCGATTGGA
This sequence comes from Nanhermannia cf. coronata Gr-Ori-00579, assembly GCA_034699045.1. Classification (NCBI taxonomy): domain Eukaryota; kingdom Metazoa; phylum Arthropoda; class Arachnida; order Sarcoptiformes; family Nanhermanniidae; genus Nanhermannia; species Nanhermannia cf. coronata Gr-Ori-00579. The sequence goes on along the minus strand of JAQIXA010004370.1, from coordinate 8,929 downwards.
TTAACTCTGTCGATCCACATCGACACCAAGTTCCGGCATACTCAAAATAGTCAAAATGCTCAAAATACTCAAAAAAATAAACGAGAAAAAGACTGATATTGCTTAGGTACTATCGCTATCTAATATCTAGGTACTTTTAAACATAATAATAGTGTTCCATTGCAAATGAGATCTTTAGATATGTACTGTAGGTACCGGTACTAGTAGTAGGTAGGTATGTATTATTAGCACACAACTGTGAAATGTTAGATTGAAATTTTCGTTTTGGAAATGTCATGAAAAATTCATGATAGGGTGTGTATGTAAACACTCCTTCTTTGTGTCCCCAGTTTGATTAAATGGAGATGAGCCTCATACACATACACATATATAGATAGAGATAGAATAGAAATGAGACTATCGAGTTCGAACCAACACGAATTGTACAAGTAAAGAGGCAAAATTGTCAAAAAATGCATTTTTTTTCATAAAAAAGTGTAAAATCTACATAAAAAGCTTACTGGAAAGTGTAGAAATTCCTTTAAACTTTAATGTAGGGGTTGTTTAGGGATAGTTTGAATGGGTTTTTAAAATTTGACACCCTGGTTTCTCCAAAAACTATTTGCTATTTTGGCCAGATTACCAGAAAATTGCCAAAAAATGGTCAAAATTTTTGCTTTTTATTATATCTACCATACATGCATATCTATAGAGATAGCCAGGATATTCTTAAACAGGGCAAAATAAAAACTGTTTGATACAAAAACAGGGTGTACAAATTTAAAAAAAGTATCCGAACTATTCAACCTCTATATTTTGAGACTATTATAGCTTGAACTAGAGGCTTGAAATTTCCATTTGAAATAAACGAACCTAGCTAGGTTTAGCAATAGAACCTAAATTAAGCCTTAATATGTTAAACTAAAAAACTTTTTAGTATAACATGACCAAAAATAAATCAATTTTAGATAGGTAGATAGTTTGCACACTTGAAAAAGTTGAAAAAGCAAAAAATTAAGTTGTAAATATTTTGGGATTTTGAGTGAAACTTTGCTTGTTTTATAATAGCCAAAAAACATCTAGTAGTACTAGTACTAGTCGTAGTTTTGCTATCATCTAATACCAGATAAAAGTACATACGATATGTCCAACTTACTTGGTAAATGTAATAATAAAAATTTCGGTTTAAAACCGAGTTTAAGAGCTCTGGTTTTCTTAGGAATTTCGAAATTTTGAAAGTACTACTCGCACTTATATCAGTATATTACCTACTGTTTATACTGGTATGGTTATGGTAGCATTTAAAAGACAGATAGTTAATATTTATAATTTTTGGGCAAATTTTAAAAAATCAAAGTTTTTTGAATGGGTTTAATGAAGTTTAAAAAAAAATAAAATTGAAATACATATCAAGTGCATATTTAGGCTTTTAAGGAGTAAAAAAGCGAGCTTATAAAACTTCATAAAATAGTATAATCAAGTTGAAGTAACAAACTTTATGTCTAGTACTTTATTCGAACTTATTTTTACTCAACTTTTCGACTCCTATCCTAAATATGTATTAGATATTGTAAATAATCAAACAAATACAAGTTTATACTACTTCTAAGGATATACGGCTACTTACAGTGTATTTGTAAAGTAGATCAGCTGAAAATTATAGTCTTCAAAATTCATTAAAATTCGAAAATTTCATGCAAAAAATCATTTTAAATCAATTTTTATAGAAGAAAAGGATTGAAATTCCAATATTTTAGGCAATCATAGTTTTAAATTTTGATAAAATATTGTCCAGAGAGGCCAGAATGGCCAAAGAGCTCAAGAAATATATCTTGGACTTTCTGTTCTGGGGCTTTCTGGCCTATATATGATGTTTAACAAGCAAAGGCCTGAAAGCCGAATAGATCCTTTTTTAAAATTTCTGAATTTTTGCATTTTTACAAGTATTCCTGCAACTTTATCTTGTGTAATTTTAATGCATTTTTTAGCATAAGAAGACCCAAAAAGCTTCAAATTTATCAAAAAATGGCAATTTTGACAGTTTTATTCCTTTTAAACTAGGAATTTTTAGAAAAACTGATTCAAAATCGCTAAATTTGAGATTAAATATCGGCAAATTTTACACTTGACAGGCTGTCTGTTTCTCAACTTTCTCTGAAATTTTCAATTTTGACAAAAAATAGATCATATGAAAGACCCTGTGTAGGATTTTAACCCTATTTTGTACAGTCAATGTATACATAATATACAGTTTAGTACGAGTTCGAGTGATTTATCCATTTGGACAAGTCAGTTCGATACATTTGTGGCCAACTAAATAGATAATAATGGTAATAAGCTGTCTTTCAAAACCGAAACCAATCTAAAATACATATAATAAAATACATAGTATCGGTAATACTAGTAGTTAAATAGACCCATTTAATTTATAACAATAAATATACACAAGTGAATGAGGGAAAACAATTTAATAAAGGAAATCATTATGTCGATTATTAAATTACTTATTATATGTAAATATCATCACAGATGTATTCCCCTACACCTTTATACTATAGTACAAAAAACACACAACAAAAAATGAACATTTTGTTTCAAAAACCGGTTTAACACTTGAAAACAATGCATTATGTCGAAATAAAAAATTTCAATTTTGATAATTTTACAGGTATTTCAGGCATTAGAGGTTGAAAAAGAGCAAAATTTTGATCTAAAAATATCATTACTTTAGATTCCAAATTTCAGATTACTACAAAAACTTGATTACAGATTTGACCTTTAACTTTATGTAAGAAAAGTAGATCAAAAAAGTAGAAAAAATGAGGAAATTTTGGATATTTTTTGTTAAACTTTGAAATAATTTATCAGTTTATAATTCAAAATTTTCTTTAAAATTTGTGAAAGATGAAAGATTAATGGCTAAAAATCCAGGATATTAGGTTGAAATCCTAGTTTTCTAAGATTTTGTAGAATTGAATATCTTATCAATATCTAATATGTCAAAATTTATTGAATTACTGCTGGAATTTTTGAATTTTTGACAAAATTCTGAACAAAATCAAGCTCTTTGAATAACCAAATGCCAAGTTTTGATGTAAAAATGTCATTTATTCAGGTTTCAAAATTCATATTACTACAAAAACTAGATTACAGATTTGACCTCTAACTTTATGTAAGAAAAGTATCTCAAAAAATTGGCAAAAATTGAGAAAATTTTGGATATTTTTGTTAAACTTTGAAATAATTTATCAATTTATGATTCAAAATTTGCTTTAAAATTTGTTAAAGATGAGTCAAGACTAAAATCCAAGTTTTGAAAGAGATTTTAAAAAATTGAATGTTCATCAGCATCTAAAAATGTCGAAAATCGAATTTTTTGACAGGAATTTGAACAAAATCAAGCTCTTTGAATAACCATGATAATCTTATCAATATCTAAAAAACCCTAAAATTTATCGATTTAGATAGTGCAGGTATCTACTATCTACTACTTCAATTTTTCTAGACTAAATGACAAATTTTTTTAACAAAATCAGACTCTTTATATATAGGTAGATGCTCATACTTTCAATTGTAATTTTCTGGATTTTGGCATTTTGAAAGTTGATCTTATGATAGAATTTAGATTTTCGAGTAAAATTAACTGGTTGTTTATAAATAGATTAAAAAGTGTATTCAAAATATTCTCTCTAGGAAAATGTCAGTCTCTATAAATTTCAAGAAAAATTCGAAACTTTTGAACCCTTCTATTATCAGTACTACTACTATATACTATACTATACATACTAGGATGTATTTAACAACTTTTATTTAGTGCTTATTTTAAGTTTTTGAAACTTTTTTAAGAACATTATCCGAGGATATTAATGCCTGAGCTAATGGTAAATAGTAGTAAAATAGAGTTCGAAAATGTAAATTGACACCCTACTAAATATCACAAAATATCACATTTTATTTCTACAAAATCTGAAAAGTTGATACTACTCACTCCTAGTACTTGGTGCAAATGCAAAGCTTATATATTTTAGGATTTATTTCAGATTTTGCCTGGGAAATATCCTACAGTAGTAGATACAGTATTGTGTAGTAGATATAATAATAAGGATTTTTCGCCTCAGTTCACTTTCCATTAATAAAATGGACTTAAAAGCTCAGAAATGAATCTTTTCACGCGTTTTGAAATCCAATTAAAATTGCAGTTAACTAGAATATCACTAAAGTATATAGACTGTATAGTTAGACTTTAATTTTATCACAAATGTTGAGCATTTTTATACGAATTTTTGTGTCAAAAAAATGCACAAATCTACGAGATTTCCATTCAGATTTTGTATTTTTTTAGGTTATAAAAGATGTCTGAATTAGCTAGACAAAAATTTTGTTGTAAAGACATCTGTAATCTGTATCAAAGTTCAAAATTTGAACTTTAAATCATCTAGAACTACCTAGGTAGGTATATCAAAAAAATTTCAAATTTTTTGAAAAAAATGAGATTCTGAAATTTTGTTAAACTTTGAAATAATTTACTAATTTGAAACTCAAAATTTGCTTAAAAATTCTCATAAAGATGCAATGTTATTCCTTTGTGTATAAGATTTTTGAATAGTGCTTTCTTACATGCCTTATAGGCTAGGTATCACCAATAATGAATTTGATTCAACTATAGTCCCTTAAAGGGCTTTAAAGTATTACTTTTTATAAGGGTATCTTTGGGTCAATGAGCTTTCTAGTCTTTATATAAGTAAGGTAAGCATGGTAAAGGCCTGAAATAGCCGAAAATATCCTTTGTCATCGTTTTTTTGGCATCACTACGAGTATCACTACAAGTATCATTGTCAAAAAACTAAAATTTTTATCAAAAGATACAAAAGTCTATGGTTTTTATAATGTCATGATCTCCACCTCAACCTTGTTTTATTTTCTGGAGAAAATACTTTTTATATCAGTTAGATTAGAGTAGAAGCTTGTGTAATTAAATACACAAGTGTCTACATAGATATAAAGTTTTAAGGTTTTAAGGATTTTAGTGCGCTATCTCCACTAAAACTAAAATATACTACCTACCATACCATACCATACCATACCATGGTTTTTGGTCTTGAGCAGAATCAGTAGCAGAGAAAAACCATGGTTTGGATTTTGTAGATCGATTTCGATGATGAGCCGAGTGGGTAATAGATAAGTGTATTTAATTTAAGGGTGAATAAAATCCCAAAAGTTAACTCTTAATCTGAATCTTTTATATATTTTCTATTCAAACTACTTATATATAAGGTATACTATACAGGCCTATTATATTCCCCTAACCTGGGCAAAAACTAAACTAAACTATCTGTATCTGTACAAGATTTGACTTTACTATATTTGTATTGATATTTTATTCAATTGAAAAGGGCTTAAAACCCCCCGCCAAGTTTGTGTTTCCTAAAAACCAGGACTAAACTAATGTATATTTGTATCTCTATTCGAATTACTTCAGAACTTTGGTTTTTTTGGGGGATTTGCAAATACTATTTGTCACCTTTTGAAAATGGTCAAAAAGCCATTTTAATCAGTATTATATCACCTATAAATAATCAAACAAATAAATGACAACTATATGTCTAAAAGTCAATTTTACAGCTTTTATATAGAAATTGTAATTTTTCTCTAAAATTTATAACAGTAAATGGTCATAAATATAAATCTTAAAAATTTTATCAAAATTCATTTTGAGTATCTGAAGAGTATCTTAAATCTACGAATAGTGACTCCACTCGTTTTCTTCAAAACTTTATTATAACGGATTTCAAGTCCTATTTTTATAGCTAAAATCATTGTAGTCAATTATTCTTGATTTGTCATTTCTTTAGTTAAAAGGAGGAAGAGTTATTATATCTGCTGATATTTTTTTTTGGAATTTTATGATAGTTAAGCTCTATTTGGCATACATTTTGAACTGAAATCTAAATAACCTCAAAAGTTCTTGCCAATTTTGTTTCTATAATTGAGCAAATTTTGACAAAATTTCCATTTTAATTTAGGTCTTACTGTAATTCGTAACAACATAACTTTAAAAGTAACTTTTTGAGAGATTTTTTAGTCAAAATAATAAATTTGGCTTTCAAATTTTGTACAATTTCCCCTACTGAAATGATATAGAAAACAGCAAAAATTTTCAAAATTTCTGTAATTTTGCACATATTTTATAAAATTTATCATTTGATTGTTTAAATATGGACTATATGGATATATCCCTAGCAGTTGAGTAATGTACTTAACTCTATTTATGATGATTTCCAAAATCTTTTCTCTCTGAGGTTTTTCTCTGCTGAGGGTTCCGGTTTTTTGGCCACGATGTCAATTAAAGGCCATAAATAAAAAAGTCCTATTGTGAAAAAGTGCGATCTTTCTGTTTTTGAAACTATCTTCTATTCTGTATCTATGTATCTATACTATATGCCTAGAGTTCTGAAATCTGAGGGTGTTAGTGTTATCCCTACACAAGTATCTACTACTGTGACTGTAGACTACTGTCAAGTAGGGGTGGTCTAGCCATTTACCACCAAAAAATACCACTAAAACCACTAAAAACCAAAAAATTACAAAAAAGTACAAAAAGAAATGAAATGACAATTGAACACAAACAAAGAGACAGATGCTTTGGTGGCCAAAAAACTGAAAAAGACATTTTAAAAAAGATAATTCTTTACATCAAAATCCTAATTTTTGTTCAAAAACACAATATCAAAGTAGAAAAAACTCAGAAATATCGAAATTTTTTTGACAAACTTTTCGATTTTTGGTCCAAAACCATGCAGTCAAAATTCTTAAAACTTGAAAATATCCTTTTATTTTATATCATTTTTTTGACGAAATATTGGCATTCTAATCTTGACACGATAAATTTTATTACAATTTACACAAAATTTTTCAAAATCTTCAAAATTTTGGGTTATTTAGATGCATTTTGTCCTCGATGTCTAAAATTCCCGCATAACCATTGGAAAATGTCTCATATTCTGTTAGAGAAAGACATAAAATTTCCAATTTTTCAAATTTTTACTAAAAATCTCTTTTTTACTAAAAGATTTAGAATTTTGAACTTAAATCTCAGGAAATCTTGCAATTTTTGTTTCAATAATTGAGCAAATGACAAAAATTTCCATAATATGAATACCTAATTATGATGAAGTATGTATGAAATATCTTTAAAAGTAAATTTTAGCAAAATTTTTGGTCAAATTTAGAAATTTGGCAATCAAATTTTGTACAATTTGTACGCCATTCAGTTTATAATTTTATAATTTTACACTTTTATTCAGTACATGTAGGTATTGAGAGCAAGTTGTTTTGTTTCGATTATAGATATCTTTTTTATTTAAGACTTTTTTTACACCAATATAACTTTTTGAAAAATTTGACATTTTGAAATGTGACATTAGATCAGTGACTTTGTATCTATGTACTTAGGATTAGTAGTATGTATAGTACATACTGACTGTTTAGGATTTGTCACTTGATTTTTGAGTTTTTTTTTCCATATTTTGATAATAATTTATCATCTTCATTCAGAGATTTTTAAGAACTTGGTATTAAAGGCTTTATATTATATACGAGTATTTATTTATTTATTTTATTTTTCGGGTTTGGCGACCGCAGCAGCAGCAGCAGCCGTTCATTTCAATTCTTGCAAGTCCAAATGATGCCAATTGCAATGCAAGGCGTTTCTAATGTGCTCTGAAATCAGCATGGGGTTTTTTATACTAAATATTTACATTCAAAAAATATCTACTTACTGCTTGCGACACTATCTAACACAGACACAGATGACAAGTAAAGAGACTATTACTGCAAAAAAAATTATATTCAAAAGGATGTATTTGGCCTTTAGGCCTTTGCATATTTAACCTCATATAAAGGACAGAAAGCCCATTAAAACCCCAAGTATCTTTACAAAATAAGTTATACTTTGTATTTTGAACTTATACCTCAAAAGTTCTTGCCAATTTTGTTTCTATAATTGAGAAAATTTCGACAAAATTTCCATTTTAGGTCTTAAAATATCCTGACATTATGAAATTACTATACCTTAGGTTTCTTTAATAGTAAATTTTAACGAAATTTTTTTGTCAAAATAGTAAATTTAGCTATTTTGATTGCTAAAATTATCAAAAATATGTCCAAAATCATATTAAAATTAAGTCAGAATCAAACAAATTGATTATAAAAATATGATTTATATCATATCTGTATTCTTAAATTTTTTGAAAAATTTCCACTTTTTTTAGACTTTTATGATTTTCAAAATGAATGTGTCTATCAGTCTTAAATTTTTTGACATATAGGTAACTTTACTTGTAAGTATGGATGATTATGAGTATAATAATACCCGTGGTAAACTCTCATAAAGACACTTGGGCTATGGCTATAAGCTAAATACATTTGTTAAGGGCCCATAATATTAATAATGAGAAATTACACAGAGTGTCAGACTCATAAAGTACTTTACATTGCAGTACTACCTATATACCTACTTGCATTACTACCTTCAAATATTCTAGTATGTATTATGCAAGTAGAAAAAATTTGAATTTCAATTACCTAGATCTACACTTGTGAATTTTAAATCGAGGTTTTCAGAAATCTATGTATAAAAGTCCATTTGAATTTGAATTTTAGAAATTCTTAAATCATAATGATAAACAATAGAAAATATTATCTACTGATGGAATATTGAAGGTTATATGATCTGTATTAAAATTTGAACCAAAAAATTCTATATTTTTTTATAATCGGAGCAAATGCAAAACTTTTTATTTCTTTAATACGATATCTAGTGGTATTCTTATCTCAATTTCCGTTTGAAATCTTAGTTTTCATTCATTTGATTATACCTACACTCTAAGAAATCCGGTGATGATTTTTTACGGTGAAATTATATAGTCCCACCAAAATGGTGATATTTTTT
>JAQIXA010004369.1:0-11505 GCA_034699045.1 Nanhermannia cf. coronata Gr-Ori-00579 | reverse complement strand
AACCAAATTCGACCAGCAAGCAAGCCTACATCAATGGTGAGTAATAGCGAAGACTTCGACAACACAGTCAACCCGACAACAGGCCAAGTAAGCACTTTAAACTACATGGGGGACTATTCTACTCAAAACTACGTAAATCCCCTCAATCAAAACCTAGACTTCAATGAGGACATTATCGACCTCTTCCCAGGCCAAAATGAGAAATTCTCTACAAAATGAACATTACTATCAGTGAGTAACTTTACCATATATTTGCAATTAAAAAGTTTATAAAATAAAGTTTATGAATTTATAAGATTTCATGTTTTAGTGTGGGTTGTCTAGAATAGTCAATTGCAGTATAGTTTGAGAAATAAAAATTCGTTTTATAAAAATCAACAATAATAGAAAGGTAATTAAAAATAAAAATTAAGATAGATATAACTAGTAGATTTTAGTAATAGATAAGAAAAGTAAAGTAAATAGTAAGACTAGCCAAAGTAAATAGAATTAGAGCATTCATAAGAGTAGATAAGAAAATTGCAGATCCTAGAAATAGATACAAGAATTACAATAGAAAAAAATTCGCAACTAGAATACAAAAATTCATACCTTAAATACATATACCTATATTATTAGTAAGTAGATAAGTACGCTTGAGTCTTTAACATTACATATAGTATAAGGGACGACTCTAACCTCAAGGAGGAGCCAAGCCATGGACTCATGGGGTGGTAAGAACCAATAGTATATCAACCAGACACCAATTTATCTTAGACATTCAACATCCATATCCCAAGCAGAAAACATCATATCTACTTTATAACTAGGGCCAAATCCAACTCTAGCACGTATTAAGACCTAGGTATATCCTATACCTACTGGTATAATGTATAGGGTTATTAAGCTACTGATCCTTAGCAGTCTCCAACTTATAAAAGCCCAGGATAATTTTTATGAAGACTATAATTATGACACCCAACAATCAGAAGGAGACTTAGGATTTAACCAACTTTTTGACTCTCTTAACAATAAACCAACACCCCTCTATCTATGTGAGAATAATATGGGAACTCAATGGCGAATACCCAAAATAAAAGATTGTCAATTAGTAGATACTAGTAAGCCTAGCCAGACACTTGAACTAACCCTTTGGTACCCTGATATATCCCAAATGACGGTAAATGCCAACCTCTGTTGGGGAGTAAAGACTAGAAATTCTAAAAACTGGTTTTTCTTCGGAGGATATGATGAGAATACTTATAATACCAAAGTAGACGTTAGCTTATCAGAATGTAATGAAATGGTTAGAATTAAGAAAAGTCCTACAGGTGAAGCCCTTAAAAGTATTAATGAGAATGTTTTAGGAACAAACCATGTCCCAGATTCAGATTGGAGTTATAATAACGAACAAATAGCAGAAGTCATTAACTATTATGTAATTAAGACCAAACTTTTAGTAAATGACCAAGATAAATCTATGATAGGACCATTAAAATTTATAAACAAATGCCTACTCAAGGAAGGTATGTGTAAGACAGAGGAAGGTATAGCTATATGGAACCCTAAAAGCTTAAAAGAATGTAGACTTAAAAGATCAGCTTCCACCATATGTGTCCAAACTGGTGATCGTATCTCATGTCCTGAAATCCAAATATCCATGCATGGAGTTCAAACAAAAGCAATATGCGGAACTACCCTAGGTTCTTCTGAGCAGGGGGCCCTATTTTCAGTAGATAAAACATCAAACTTAACCCAGTATGTAGCTCTTACAGAAAAGGTAGAAAAATTAACAAAGTCAGATAGCCAACCAACAACTAGTAAGGGTAAAAGTAAACGAGAAATACATGAGGCAACATTCTATGATTCCACCCAGATCAACGGAAGACTACAGTATTGCTTTGACATAGTTAAAAATGGTACCGAGTGGGCCATACAACTTTTCCATTCTCAGATATGCCATATAGAACAATTTGTATTACAAGGCCATATCTACCTAGCAGAGACAGGATTTCCAACAATTATACCTAGATCTACTATGAGAAACAAAGCACTTCAGGGTAAACTTAGTGGAGATATAATAGAAGTAGTAGAATGCACACCCATATATGCTTATAGATTCCTAGATACAACTGAATGTATTGCTGAATACCCAGTAGAATACACACATAATTCACGTATTAGAATAGGCTATTTGAAACCCCTATCACATCAGATAGTCGAGGTACCAACTGAAATAGACTGCCCAGCAAATGATTTTATTTTTGAGACTATAGAAGGCAAAACCATCCTATTAAGAAATAGATCAGAAATTACCAATATACCTATCTTCCCAATGCCTTTAGGAGACGAGTACTCAGGAAACAAAATGCTCCCTTCAGTTACATTTTCAGGTCGAGGTATTTATAAAGCAAGCGAGCTAAACACCATAAATACAATCATGGACTTTTTCGACACACAGAGAGCTACTCAGCAGATAGACTTAATAATAAGGGATATACAGAAAGGCAAATTTACAACTCAACAGCGAGCACAGCTAATTCACTCATTAGTTAATCTAGTACAGACACCATTTCGCAGTTTTGTAAGGGCCATATTGGTTACAGCAGGGGTAATAGCAGTACTACTATTACTATATATAGGAATAAGGTTATACTTAGCTTCAAAAAGGGGAAATAATCTGAAACAAAAATTACATGAAACTATAACTAAAATAACTAGCAGATTTAAACGTACTCAAAAACCCGAGATAGTAGATAAAGAGATAGCAGTAGCAAGTGAGAGTACAGATAAACAACCAAATCCCCCACCAGAGTATATAACACCTATAGATAGTAGTCCACATCAACCCCATATAATGAAACCATTAGAAAAGATACTTGAAATACCAGAGTATGATTCCAACCCAAGCTCTACTATCTATCCACAGTTTGAGAGAGAAGACTATATAATAGTAGATGAGACTAGGAAAAAGAAAAAGAGACCAAAGTCAATATCACCAACTAATATACTACCTCTAGTATTACTACTTATATGTCCATATAACCCAATAGATAGTCTAATAATACCTAGAAATATACCATACCAAATCAGTTCTGGAGCAGAGATATCTCAGATAGAAGGCATAGGATATGAATACATAAAGACCATTAGGTTGTCATTTGACTTAGAAGAATTTCTGAATATTACTAGAATCAGGGATGAGGAGGGATATCGTCCTAAAGCAGCCATTAACCAATCACAAATAGAAAATGAGATCTACTATATAGGACTTATACTAGCAATTTCATCTGAACAATTCACATTCAATGAGTATATCTACGACATAGAAAATTCCACCAGTAGATATAAAGACTTCTATATACTAAATGAACACCGAAATTTAGATAGGATTAAAGAATTAATAAACAGTACACTTACCTATTATCAGTTAGCTAAAAATTGGAAAGGTAATAAGGTCCTTGACCCAGAGAATTCGGACCAATCCAAAATTTTAACAACTTGCATGACTATCCGCCATAGCCTACATGTAGCCATAATTTCTATTTTCCATTTCTATAATGAAATAAAGCTAGCATGTAAATTCAGAAAAATAACGACTTCCTTATTAGAACCCTGGGAATTACTTATAGTCTTAAGAGATATGCAAAGACTATTAGAAATAGAGAACTTAGAATTGAGCATAGACCCTAAGAATGACAAAGCATATAGAGACCTTACTAACTCTATTGAATGTACAAAAACAGCTAACAAACCCAAAAAGTTCGGTGATAAGATCACAAACTGGATTATTAAAATTTTAGTACCAGTTAAAAGAAAAGGGTCCAATTGGTTATTTTACAAAGTCCAACCATTAACATTTATAAACTCAATAAACCAAACATGTAAACTACCACTATCCGATTCGATAATAGCTAGGGATGGGGAAAGATCAGTCTCCCTACCTGTTGATTATAAGGGAAAATTCGAAATAGGTATGGAAAATCACAATCTAATTAAAATACCCTTTAAAGGATATGAGGAAAAGCAAACATGTTTAGCTAGACTTACAGAACCATCAAGTGGTACTATCATAGCTAGCGTTTGTCCTATGGTTTGTGAAGTAGGTAGCGAGAATCTAATTGAAATGAATACAATTGAAATATCCAAGACCAGATATTCATTTAGTAGAGTAAGTGAAGAAGGTTTTATTATACAATGCCTAGGACAGTCATACCATGAGTCAATTAGTCCAAGATATACAGACACACTACTTTTAAATTTACCATGTAATTGTACCTTAAGAGATAGAGATTTTTGGACCATACAAGCAATAGGAGTGTATAACATATATAACCCAGAAGATTGTAGTGAGAGGAAAAATAGAACACATGTTAAAAAGCTACTACCTATTCAATGGGCTCGCAAGGAGTACCATTCTAACACTATCTACCCAATACTTAGGAGTAATAATAATTCAATAAGTACACTTTCCTTCGAATTAATAGAGACAGTAAGAGACGAATCTCTGATTTTTAACGAAATGAATCAATTTGACCAAAAAGTAGAAACAAGTATAATAGGAGCTTCAATAACATCAATAAAAAGTTATAGTATAGAATTAATATTGATATTATTAATTAGTACGAGTATACTTTCTATTATTGTAATCATTCAGTGTATACTTATAAGGAAAATGAAATCATATGTAGATAGACTAGAACTAAAGTACTGTAGTACTGTAAAGCTAAGAAGTATAGAGGAGATCGAACAAGATATACTTCCCCCTATCTTACCACCACCCCCAGACATGTATACACCCTTAAGAGAAACACCCATAAGAGAAACACCCAATTGAAATTACAGTCAAGAAAATAAGCATTAGTTGTAAGATAGCACACCCGAACAGACCAAAAATAATTTTAGTAAGCATGCTTAAGTATAGGAAACAATCTGCAAAAATTAAAGCAAAAGTTAAGGTACCTACTTCAGAGGAGGACTTTGTAATGTTAGATATTATAGGAAATTTCGAATCTATGCAAAAGAAGGATCCTTATTGTAGAATAATAGCAGGAAAGTTACTAAGAAAAGAAATAGAAGGATTTGTAAGAAGGGAAAAGATATTACATAAGATCAAAAACAACTTAGAGCTTATAGTAGTACCCAAGATCGTACAAGACTTTGTTATAGATACCCACCATATAGACAAAGCAGATAATCACTTGAACGAACAACTTACTATTAGAAAGATAGAGATTACATATACTTGGCCCACTCTTGAAAGGGACGTTAAGAATAAGATAGAAGGTTGCAAATGCACAGGGGAAGTTAAACACGCCCACACTAACCCTAGAAAGGAAATAGAAGGGAGAATTGCTAGAGAGTTCGTATTACCACATCCTAACCAGTGTAGAAAATGTTTAAAATTTGGCCATTACGAATTCAACTGTAGAGTAGGAAACACCAATCTTACCAACCCTGCTCAAAGATCAAGAGAACCCCTTGTATTACCAACCCTTTAAGTAGATACCAATAGATTTCCTAATACCAGAATATATAGATAATACTTAGAATGCAAAATTTAATTAATACCGAAATTAAAGATCACAGACTTTCCCAACCACTTTTAATTAGAATTCCAGCAACTACTACTAGAAATAGCGTAAAAATAGAAGATTACATAATCAACACATTAGTGCCCCGTAACAATAATAGTGAGTTAGTTAGAAAAATTATAACTGACGAACCAAAACAATATGATCCAACTGCAAAAATCTTATTAAATTCCCAAGAAAAGACATATTTAGATAATTGGGTATACAACTTATTTAGAGGTTACCATCAAGGTAATATGAGCGATTTTACTTATTTTCAAGGAGTTAGAGAAGTAGGAGTTGATGTTTTAAAATCAGACCCTTTTAAAATCGACGGTCTTTTAGAAAACATGTTAAAGTACTGTGACAATAAAACCATTTTCAATGCATGTCGAGTTAACCAACAATGGCGAGGAGAGATTATAAGACAGGGTAGTCAGCGTGAATTATATAGTCTTATAGAAAATACCTACTCATCGAGCTATGACCGACTTTTAGGGATAATAGAAAATCATGCGAGTCCCTTAGGTTGCATTATAAACTCACTCCATTTTAACATGAACTTCTTTGCAGAGAGAAGCCTATTTCTACTTACAAGACTAGAACAGAGAGTAGTACCAAATCTAATAGGCCTTTCCTTCATTTTAGACTGGAACTTCGATTTCACCCACTACCTAGATAAGCATTGCCAATGGCCAAAATCAGATCTTATCTTCCCTAATGTTAGAACAGTTAGTTTTGAGGTATCTCTTAAAATGAAAACCATCAACGGAATTGAAAACTACGGTATGAGAAATGAGCTAATAAATTTCCTCCCAAATCTTTGCAAAAATTCACCAAAATTAGAAAAGTTGAGGTATATTAGTAACAGCCAAGAAAAATTCAATACCTATCATAAAGTACCAGCTCAGGAACTTACTAAAGCAATAATAAATAGCGGTCCATACCTTGAACATGTAGAGTCCAATATCCCTCTATCAGAATCAGAAATTTACCAATTCCGAGGTGTAAGATTAAATGTAAGAATAGTTCATTTGAAGGTAGTCAATACTAAAAAGATATCCAAAAATCCAAATGAGACAGAGAAAGCAGAAATTAGCAATGAGAAAGTTAACTTTAACTTATTTCTATGTTCATTTATGCATACAGTAGAAGATCTTTCACTTGAGAACCTTAGCAATATATATTTGAGTGAGATTATGAGAGTGCCCTTTAAAAAGCTAGTAATACTCAGGCTCAGAGGTATAGCTAAACTTTCAGAATGGAAAGAGATACAAAATCATTTCAAAACCCATAAAGTAATACTAGATATACCAGATACATTGAAAAGATCAGGGCCCATAGCTAACTCCAACTGTAAACTCAAAACACTCAAACCCCAAGAAAGTGGAAGGGAGGAGCATTCGATGAATGCTTAAGTTAAGTAAATCCAACACTATTTTAGACTCACTTATATATCAACTACCAAACAGCAATGGACGATTCTCAGTTAGAAAAAGTTAATATTTTAAAACAAAACCCTTTCACAATAGACCTAGTAGTAGATAAAATAGTCAGCTATTTAGATGAGAAGTCACTTACACATTGTAGATTAGTAAATAAGCAGTTTTCCGAATCAATAATTAGAATTCACAAGAATGGTATATCTACCTTAGTTAAATTTAATGACGACAAGCCTCAGACCTTAGAGAGACTTATCTTAATGATTGAATCATATAGATCAGAATTCCTACCTTTACATAGGAGTATATCAGTTAGTTTCAAAGCAATTAGTTACAAAAGCCAACACTTATTCAAAAGAATAGTAAAAGAAATTTTTCCACATCTAATACATTTAAAATTCATGCAGGAAAGAGCCTATAAGATTAAGGACAAAAGAGATTTAGAGGCCTTTAAGTTTTTCAAAGATATTTTAGACCTAGGTAACTTGCAAAGACTAGAAGTAATAATATCTCTAGACCCTATCCGTGAAGGCGGAATAAGAAAACGAGGGTTAGCTAGTCACTTGAAAGGCATATTACCTAACATATGTAGATATGCTCCAAAGCTTAACCATATAGACTTTGATTCTTTTGAGGCATTTAATATATTCTTCTATGATTACTATACTATGCAAGAAATCATAGGCTGTCTACAGCTAACTCCTCCCAAAATGAAGTTAGTCAACATACAACTTCCCCTATCAGAAATAGATATAGTAGCCATCAACACTATAGGGATAGAAACAGAATCTATCGTACTATCTCTCCATTGGGCAGGATACACAGTAGGTACTCCTTACCTTACACCCCCCTTTTATCAAGACCTAGAAAACAAACCAGTACCAGCAATCTATAACTTATTCATGAGATTAGCACCGACGATTAAGAACATAAAACTTTACGGTCTCTTAGGTTCTCAATTAGATCAGTTTGTCCAAATAAAACTACCACTATTAGATCATTTAGTTATTAAGGGCATGGGAACAAAGAACATTATTAGTGACTTTAGAAAGAAATACAGTGCAGGATCTTTAAAAATCAATTCAGTGAGAAACATTTATGAATACGAGAACTAAAAGTAGATAGAAATTTGAGCATTACAAATTACTTCAGAAATACCACTTACTCCGAACTAGTATTAAGATTAGATTATTAAGATTAGAGTACTTAAAGTAGGTAGTTTTTGACTATTTAAGTTTTGTTATACATATAGATAGGAATTTGTACATAAGATTTAACATATTAAAATAGTGTAGAATTTGTATACAGTAGCTTTATCATAAATTTAAGGGTCCAAGATGGAAGATGTATATATATTAGTGTCCTTCGATGGTGAGGCATTATTAAAGGCCATAGATTATGTACAGGCAAGTCAAGTTAAGAAAATAAGACTAGTAATGAATACAGAGTTTATAAGGACAGATAATCTATATCTTTGGAAACGCTTCTTTAAAATAGTTGGTAGATATATAGATAGATTGTCCATATGGTTTAAAGTAAGGGAAGTACCCCTTAACCTAGCTAATATAAGAAATAGTTATATAGAGTTTAACCACTTAATAGAAATATTGCATACTGTAAATAGCTTTGAATCCTTAACTAAGCTAGACTTAAATATGAACTTACCAGCTAGAGTCAAAACTTGTCCACCTATAGGCCATAAGCTGAATATAGAGAGTATAATCAACCTTATAGGTATTAAGAGTAAAAACACCCTATGTGAAATTAAAGTTTCAGATTATGACAAGAAAAATGACCCTTTAAATCAAGCAATAGACGGCATATTTAGAATTCTGCGAAGTACCAACAGCATTACGAGTTTAAAGATAGATACAAAATTGAACGAGTTACAGGCAAAAAAACTATCATCCTTATGCACTAGAATAAAGACCTTGAGTATAAATACTTCAAAGCTAGGGACAGACCCTGTAGACTCAGTAAATAACGATATAGATATTAACCAGTATATACTAGAGCTAGTAAGCAATCTAGACAGAATTGAAGAGTTAGAACTCACCCACATGGGATTTGCCACCCTAGCTAAGCTGAATTCTGACTCCTTAAGTTTAGAAGCAGGCTCAGAAACTACCATTAAGATACGCATAGAGAGCTACCATAACATCAGTATTACTATATGAGTAGGAACTTAATAGGCATGTGTTAAGTATCCACCCTTATATCAGATAGACATAGTTGATTATAGCTAATAGTAAAAACAACATATAAGTAGATACCAACTTGAAATAAGAACATAATAGAATAATATAGATAGGGGTATAGGATTATGTAATACACTTTTCCTTTTTAGAATACTTAAAAAGAAACACCCTAGCTGTACATATTCTAGTCGGTAAAAACTAAGACAATATACACATGATTTCAAATTAAATCTAGAAAAGCTTCGTCTCGAGACCCATAAAAATTATGTAATATTGCATAATATCTTAGGTACTCTAAAATTTTTATACGTGACTTTAATTACTAGCTATGCTTTTCTTATATTTAAAGAAAAAGAAAAAGGTGTAGGACTTCGCTAGGCCTCTAGCTTTATTTATGAACCTCCTGCTTTTCGTATAGACATCCTATAGGTTTTCAATTAATTGGACTCCAATGTATCTATCTGGTATTACAATTAGGTGTATTGTATATTATCTATCTAGCTATTGCTGACGTGTTGATTATTACTATACTCTACTTATCTATTATATGGGGCGAATTGAGACATTGCCCTACTAAAGTTTCCCTTCTTATTTACAGATCGTTCTTATGACCAAATCTTGATTTCCAATTATACTCCAATTCAAGTTAAATCAGCTATGACTAAATTACCTTAGGGATTTTTAGTGTCTACTTTGCCTAGTATTATATGTTGTTACTATACTAGTATGTATACTATTAGCTAAAATGCCTTACTACTTGGTAGGTACTACTCATAATGTCTAAATATCTAAATTTTGAATTCTTCTATACCTTGTACAAGAGTACAAGATTGCTCAAAAAAAACTAAATCGGAGACTGTGTTTTCAAAGTAGGTAAGATAATACCTAGGTCTGTATGTTTATTACGGTCATTGTCAAATTGTACATTTACCTATTAAGAATTCTAGGATTTTATAAGGTTCTCGTCTATAATATATCTCAACTTTTTACTTTGGTCATTGAAGATTTTATTTACAAGTAAAACTATAATCATAGTTAAATATAGTTCTATACTCCTTTGCAGGCCCATCTTCAAATAGAAACTTAAATACAAATAGTATCTATAGATTATTATAGCAGCTATATACATAGTGATAATAGAAAATTTCCCCCCTTCCTTACATAGTTTACAAAATACACCTATATAGAGTAGTAAATAGACCATATACATATAACTCAAACCCAGTTTCAAAGTTAAAACTAGTCAGTAGTTCACCAACTGCCAACAGAGAAGGAAGTATTAACAGCTTACAAAAACCATAAATTATTAAATGGATCACCCTACACAAGTTAGACAACTTTCAAAACACATAGTAAATTGGTTCGGAGGCCCAGACCCTTATAATAGTAGAGCAGATAGAGTTTTCGACTCAATATATGGTTATTCAAATACTGGGTTTTCCAAGCTAGTATTTAGAAATAATCAAGGGACCAAAGCAGTTTACGTTCGATCCTTGAGAGAGCCCTATAATATCAGTTACATAGATAGAACATTTGACGTTAATGGAGTCTTAGAAGACTTTTACTATCCTCTAAACGAAAACCTTGGGTTAAATGCATACTACTACTATGAAAGTTTTTGTGTAGAGTTTTATAATCTTCAAAACACCCATTTTTCTCGAGACATGCAAGGAAAAATTTCACTATAAGCTTATCCAAAATAAATCTTCAAAATGAGTTCTATTAACAAGTCAATAATTAAAGAAGTTGCTGATGATGTAACAAGTTGGTTATACAGATTTCCTACAATAATACAAAAGCAAACATTTAATGACCAACTTGCAACCTTAGCAAAAGTCTCAACTGTAAAGTTAATAGCTAAAAATAGTTCAATTGATCATAAACATCCGACTTGTGTAGTTGTTTTATCAAAATCTTCAGAAGGAGGTACATTAACAGCATCAGAACGAGCTATAATCAACAGAACCGATTCCATAATACGAGCACTAGAATTAAAGTATGACTACCTTAAGTTTTCTCATACAAAAAGATACAATTTTTGTCTACAAGCAGATTTTTACCAAAGTGACGAACAACTTGTGCCAACCTCAGTTTAAACAGTTAAATAAGTTAAAAGTTAAAAGTTAAATTAACCACCTATACAGCTAAGGACAAAGTAAGAGATAAAGTAAATAAATTACAATTAAAATAGACAAAGATAAGTATATAATTTCGGAGTAAGTAGGTATATTACTAGCATAATCAAATAGATAGGTGTAAATAGTAAATACTCATATTAAAGTAGATAGCAATAAAGCCAATATTTAAGCAGAT
>JAQIXA010004368.1:0-11505 GCA_034699045.1 Nanhermannia cf. coronata Gr-Ori-00579 | reverse complement strand
AGGAAATATATAAACTTACCTTTTATTGTTTGCCTAATGTTGAACCAGGGATTTTGATTATAAATGTTAAATTTAAAAAAATAAACTTACAATTTACTTTTAATTGAGAATTTTGTATTTAAATGTCAATAAAAGATCGAATCGTACTCGATTCAAAAAAAGCTCTAAAAAATTTATAGATTTTGCAAGTTTTACCTGAATTCAAATAAAATTTATTGGCAAATAATTGAAAAACAATTTTATTGCAATTTCAATAAATTTTATAGATTTTCAAATAAAAATTATTTTACACTTTTTGCCTGCAATTTTTTATGCATATTTCAATAAAAGAGGAAAAATTTTATTTGGATTTGAATAAAAAATTTTTTATAGGCAATATTTTTACTTCATTTTTTTAGAGTGTACAAATACAAATGTTAATAATATTTTATCAATATATATGCCTATATAAATTAATAAAACTCTAATTTTATAATTTAGATCAGCTTTAAAACTTTAAATGGTTCATAAGTTCTCATATGAAAAATTTAAACTCAACAAAGTCGAACCAAAAGCTGTTCAAAAATTGATTGCGACAGAATATGGATATGAACTAGAGGAGTCAGCTGCAACTATTGGTGTTAACGATGTCGTTCTAAATAAGGCTGGAAATATTTAGGTACACATATTTTTTTTTGGAGAAATTTTAAAACGGTTTTTAGAAAATGAATTTAGGAAGGTTTTGAACAATTCTTGGAATTTATAATGGTTATTTCCCCTTTTTTTAATTAACTAGTAGATTATATTGATCAAGGTTAAGCGAATAAATTAAGTTAAACAATTTGCACCATTAATTTCTCAAAAGTCGAATATAAACGAATGTTCCTTATCTACCTCTAATTTGAGATTTGTAAGAAAATTATTATATAAAACTAGAAGTTAACCTAGTATAACCTTCATTTTTTAGATTATGTATATTTGGTCATATTTTTTGTTTAACCTACATAAGTATAAAAAGTAGGGTACTGAATAGCAAATTACAAAAACATATAGGTAGGATACCTATTTCTCCCAGAATATACATAAACATAATATCATATATAGGTAAGGTACTTCAAATTATTTTTTGTATGGCTAATATAGGTAATAGAAAATATAAAAGAAAGATAAATAGCAAATATAATTAGAAGGGATATAATTAGAAAGAAGAAAATGAATAAACTTATGAGCAAATTTAATGAGTTTATGAAATTTATGAGTAAAACTTTCAAATTTGAAAACTGGCTAATGATAACTGGTTGCATAGATGTCAAGTCAAGTGTTGAGTGGGAGCTTGGTGTAGAAATAATTATTTGTACATATCCACTGGTATTTCAAGGGATATTTAATTGTTAAAGTTTATTAATCAAATTTATAAATTTTCTTATTTTTTCAAAGGGTACCTCACCAAATACAGGAAAAGAAACAAAGATTATTTTATTATTTCGAATAGACCAGATACAGATAAAAATTAAGTACAGATACAAATAAAATTCAGATTTTGATTTAAAAAAAGTTGAAGGTATAAAAATTTAGAGAACTAAAAATTTAAAATAAATATACTCTAATGATCAATTATAGAAAATTTTGAAAACACTCAATAGGTTGATGGAAACTTGATAATTTTGTCAATAAACCTGAAAAAAATCACACTGTAGATCAAATATTTTATTTATCTTACTTATTGAAAGAATTAAAATCTGATAATGATGTCATCAGAGAATAAATTAATTTTTTAGTTGTTTAGATATAAAAGCTTAAATTACATATACCATGTCTTAACTGTTACTCAGTTCTGAAACCTTTAAAATAAATCTAATACAGAAAAAAGCCTAAATGGCTTGAACAATGGTATCACATATAATATCTTTATACTTAGAATTACTTAATTTAAAAAAATTTATATCAATGAGATAATAGAATAGATTGGGTTAGCCATTTCATAGTCTTTATAAGGATTTTTTATTTCTCTTACAATCACAGTTTTGAACTTTCAATGGAGAAAATCACTATAAATAGCCGTTTAATATGTCAAATTAATTATTATTTTAATGTATTTAATACAAAATTGTAATTCATAATTCACACCATTGTAAATTTAATGTAGATTCTGAATTTCGATTTTGAAATATAAATTTTAATAACAAATATGTAAATTCAATTGTCTAAAATTTGTTCACGTTTTCAATTTTATAATAAATTTACCTTTTTAAAAAAGAATTATGGAACTATGGTGTCTGGAGAAGTTAGGTTATTAATTTAAATAAGCTTTTATCTTTTTGATACCTTTTATCCAAATATTTATTACTTAATTTAAAAGAAGTAAGATTTTTTACTATTATTATGTATTTAATATCGTTTATTATTGTCCTCTATGCCATCGGGAATTATATTATTAGGATTATTTTGTAAATTATTGTTTTAACATTTCATATTTATATTAGGTTTAATTTAATACTATTCTAATTATAACAGTAATATATTATGTTGCTTGAAACCTTTATTTAAAAATAATTTTGGAAACAATTATATCAATGAGATAAAAAGCATGAATATGATTCGCAACTTAATGGCTGTTTTTCATAACTGAAATTTTTAAATTACATTATTAAAGTATATCTTTATTCTATCCTTTATTCTTTATTATATAGATATATATTAAAAACTCCGAATAATATATAGACATTTACCCCAGATTTAGTTTAAATATTTTTGAATTCTGGAAGTTTTGATGATAAAAAAATAGTAATTGACATGGTAATTTGAATTTAATTAATTATTATTATGCTTATTGTGAATAAATGCTTTTTAGATTTTGGGTTTTGCTTCTGATTTTTCAAGATCATTCGATTACATTGGATTTGCTGTACCATGAGGGGTAAATTTATATGATTATTGTATTGTTTAAAATATGAGGGGCTAAATATTCGTTAATTTTTAGATCGAACTTTGGTTCAAAAAGAGAATGATCGTTTCATAATCTTCGAAAAATATACCTAACTTGCGAATGCGAATGATAAATCACCCAATGAAAAATCGGTCTCTTGAAAGCCAGGCAGTTTGGATGTCGATTTTCCATCATCGGTCGGAGAATTGACGTGGCGAAGACAAGACTCGGGCAACCTTTCTGCTATCAAGTTATTGAGAGATCATAAGAAATTTTTAACCAATTTACTCTCCTTCTGTGTGGGTTCGATCAACAAATGGTGGATGATTTTATTTTTGGCCGGCTAATCAAGTCCGAGGAACATAATCGTTATCCCATTTCTGATATTGCTGATCGTAACGAGCTTTATCGGATTCACCGGAGGGTTGTGTATGCATATGAATTAGAACCCCTTCGGACTGGGGACTTTGGTATAACTAATTTTTTACTTAATAAAGTTTATATATCTGTATATTCCAATAAATAATAATAACTTAATTATGTATTTTGGTGGTATCTTTGTTTTCTAGATAATGGTTTGCCGCTAAGGGTAATTCATCGGTATCTCCAGCAGTTTGAATCACCTCAAGTTCGGATAATCCCATATTGTGCAATGGACATCGAGGAATCCTTGTTGATGTTTACTGCAGAGCCAACTCTCGTTTCCAATTATTTTCACCATCATCTTATGGGTATTCATTTTTATTCTAAAATTTTTTTGTTTAAAAAATAAAATACTATTTGCGTATTTATTTCAGGAAACGGTTATTTTGAAAGATTTATTTGTCTGTACAAGTGCCTTACTCTTATGTGGGTAACCAGCGGTTGGGGTATTCTGCTGCTTGGTTAGCAAACAATGAGGGGTCTCACGCTGTTTATTTAGTAGGTGAGCGAAATAATCGAGAGATCCAGATTTTTGAGTCGGGGAATATCAATTTTTCAAGCCCACCATCGCCTATACAATTTGAAGACATTGGCAATTTGATTGTCGATGAGTTGGCTCGGTTGGGGTTTGGGATTTGGACGTTGAAAAATCTACGAGTTCCACCCTCACCAGGAGATACAGTGGAGTGTGGTTTAATTGGCATGAAAATGGTGGAGCATCTTCTCAGCCATACACAGCTCCCTCCAGTGTTTACTCTTTCTATTTGACAGGCCTATCGAATTCAAGTGATTCAGTGACTATCAGTGACTATCTCTTTCCATTTATTATACACCCCATGGTTTAAGGAGTATTTGTTACTTAACTTTATTTTTCATACTTTTAATTAAAAGTTGAGGTTAATAAAAAAATTATTACGTGTTCGATGAGGGTTCGGACATCTTTATACTAAATTTTTTTATATTTGTTTTTATGATGAACTAATAATTAGCATACTAGTTAATCTGTAGATATAAAGTAGGTATGATAATTGTATCATCAATATAATTAATCCTTATTAATTTAAGAATAAGATTTGACTAATTCTTAGGGTACCCTACTATATTTTATGGGATATGTAGATATTATGTAGGTATATGGTGTTACGTATTGTACTACAGATACACCTACCTACATTTATTTATGTCTAATGTTACTTTTTATGTATTGATTTAGGTATTTGTGACCCGTTGAACTGTGTATTGGGTATTGAGTGTACACTCTATGGATTCGAATTATCCTAACCTCTAACTACTCTATAATATCCGAGAGGTTGCTGGTAGTTAAAATGTAGGTTTGCGGCCACTCGATATTTTATAAAATTTCTGGTTTTGGGATTCTCAGTACTCTAAGGTACTTGAATATTAGGTTATACTCGTATTCTTTGTATTAGTATCATTGCATTTCATTCCTAAATTTTGATTTCATTTATTATCGATTTCTTAATTAACAATGTTTTTCTAATTCAAAAGTAGGTAAGATGCCTACTTACTGTTTTGTTAATATGTACTTAATATTATAAGTTTAGGTCTACTTTTCTTCTATTAGTGGAGATTTAAACAAAAAAAATATCCAATTTGAAGTCAAAAGTTATGTACCTACCTGCCTTTTTGGTTTAAGTACAAGATTTTATAGATAAGTACTATACTTTTTACCTATTATTATCCTTCCTAGTTCTATATATTAGTAATATATTGTTATATGTTTACCGTATTTTATAGTGTTAATATATTTTTATAGTAATAGGTATATAATTTTTGGGTTCTGACCCATCCAGCCAAAAGTGGCCGTCTTAGTCACTTAAAGTAAAGATAAGTATGTATTTAATCGGTAATTTCCAATTATTTAATTCTTCAGAATCCGTTATTTTATGCATAAAGGCGTATATAGGTATAAAATTTTTTTGCCTTATATAAGGAGAGGACTTGTCACCCATGTTTTACACAATTTTTAATTTAGGAAATTCGAATAACTCGTGTGAAATAAAAATAAAATTTCATATACTTTTAGATTATTAACAAATTCTCTAAACTATTTATGCGTGTTAGAATAATTGATTTACCTATAGGCATATTCAATAATATAATACTTATTACACTCTTATCAGTGTATATAGGTTTGGGGAGTACCTACTCGAATTTTCGTAGGATTAGTAATTAGTGAATATTTCATTAATAGGTATACATATACCTAATAAAAGTGTCCTTAATATAGGGATTTATTTTAAGGCAAATGCATTATTGTAGACAACAATTCACCTTACTAATCGTTTTTTTATGTCATAAATAATTAATAATGAAACCTGTTATTAATACTGACCAAGTTTTATTAGGTATATTATGTATTAATAAAGTTTAAATAGAGGGCCTATATTCGGACTGTCTAATAATTCAATTCCTTTGCATAGAAATATGTATCAAGGTATACTCAAAATTGAATATCCTCATCAGGAATTGAACTATGTAGGTAATTTTACTACGAAATTTTATAGGTAGATATGTAGGTAAAGGCTGCCTTAATTTGAAATTTAATGTTTATCAAAAAAATATACGGGTATAAATATTATGTGTTTAATAAGGTATGTACCTATTCATTAGTTTATCCTAGCACTTGGTGGTAAGCACGTTTATGTATGCTGATGCCAGAGATAGTCATTCATATATCAATTTATTTTGTTATTAAATAAGTTTTTCACAAGAATTAGTCTATAGTTCAAACGCCTTGAAGTATATGTATAGTACATTTACTGTGAATACTGTGTTCAAGCAGGTACTTG
Source organism: Nanhermannia cf. coronata Gr-Ori-00579 (assembly GCA_034699045.1). NCBI lineage: Eukaryota > Metazoa > Arthropoda > Arachnida > Sarcoptiformes > Nanhermanniidae > Nanhermannia > Nanhermannia cf. coronata Gr-Ori-00579. The sequence goes on along the minus strand of JAQIXA010004368.1, from coordinate 5,364 downwards.
AAGTACCTACTATGTACAACTATATCATAGTTTACCAATAAATGTTTGTATATTAAAAGTGTCTTTAAAAAAGATAAGCGTAATTTACATGTGTGTTCATAATATGCCTATTTTATAAAATTTTTAGATTACTCAACTTGACATTTCCTTTAAGTTGTCATATTTAAGAAATAACAAAAATTATCCTTGTATACAAACATATTATTTTAACTTAATGTGAGACTTCATGGATATCAAAAAAACTAATGTTCAGCAGAATAATATTGGCAGATGTATACACATGGAGTAACTTTATTTGTCACATGAGGATTAGTAATTAATATATGTAAGAAATTTCTTCCAAGACAGATTCTTGACTAGCCAGAATTATTTCGACTGTCCATGTTAAAGAAAGTGCCAATTTCACAAATTCAAGAATTGAAACAAAGGCCACATCCGCAAGTGAAATGTGGAGATTTTCCAATTTTTCGGTGGAGGTTTTAAACTCAACAGTCACCACCAATTCGGAAGCAAGCCTCCTGGAGGATGACAACACGATTGCCATCATTTTTGGAACTTTAGGGGCTGTCGTAGGAGCAATTCTCTTGCTTATTTTGGGATTATACATCTATTTGAAATGGTAAGTCCCTAGAGAAAAATAATTTGTGTATACATACCTAGCCATAAGTATTATATATAATATGTATTTTCGTTTGATTGATCATTAGAAATTAAATGACTATTTTATGTATGTAGGTATGTATCAGCCTTATTTGGAACCAGACGGCGGTCCCGTTTTTCGTTTTTATGCCGGATGGGGCGTCGATGAGAGGGGGCCCTCAAATCCTAATGCTCGTTTCAACCGAGTCACCGTGGCCTTAGCTGATACCCCATTGGGTGTAAATGCAGGTGATTATTTTATGATTTCCAAGTTGCCAGGTATTTTATGTTTCATTTTGTATTTAGTATAGGAATTGTTATATACCTACCTAAAGATATTCCCCGTACAAAGTTAGATTAGAGAAATGGCTTTACCATTAAATAAGTCCTATTCTAATAAATTTGAATTCATTTCATTTACCTTAAGGAGAGTTTGAAAAATAACTAAAATATTATTGTATATTTTATTATTTTCAGGTGGAGTCGTCCGTGAAACAGGTGTTTAAGATTTAAAGCATAGGACGACCCAGACACTACCCAAGATATTCAGTACTTTTCAGTATATTATTCAGTATATTATTTATTTTACTTATAAACCAGTGTATTTTATTACTAGTCTATACTAGTCATATATCAACCCTTTTATACATTTTATACTTTTATATCATAATAACTAGATAGGTATTTCAAACTATTACAAATAATTGATGCCTTTGTAGAAAAGTTTTCTATTTTTTTTGAAAAATACACCTTTCGGCCCTAGTCCAAGTATTCTACCTTAAATTCCAGTCTATATTCCTAACTAGATGCCAACATATCTTTATATATTAGCTATATAGCTACACTATATGCTTAAATGATCAACTTTTTGAATAAATTATCCTATTTTATTCTGTATAATTCCATCATATACAATGAAAGGACTTTGATAGGCCATTATTTTTATTTATTTGGAAATGTAATTTAAGAAATGTAATGAACAGGTCTGGCTCTGCGCCAGACATGTCTAGGTACTTTAGACCAAAATAATCTCGAACATGACTATCCAATTATTTATTTTCCATTCTAGACGGAGATTATTAAGTAGAAGACTGAATAAAATTAAGATTCGAATAGAATAATTTATCTCATATATAATTTTAGATTTAAAATTATAAAGAAATTGAGGGCTCTGGCCCACAAAACATCTCTGCCGATCATAAATCAAAGAAAGAAAAAAAAACTACTCCTGACACATCCATTATTTTTCTCTCTCATAAAGGCCGATATTGTTTTTAGAAAGGACATAGCTCTTAAAATAAAACACAACCTCACGATTTCATTTCAATAAAAGCGTGAGAAGTACTAAAAGAGAATTTGGCTGGGCTCAGGGCCGAGGGCTGATGGGCCGACATGAACCCAAGCCAAATAAGAGCTGGGATTCATCTGGGTTATTTTGTATTATTTTGTAAAATCTCTTTATACCCCAGTCCCAATAAATACTAGTCTACCTACTATTCTGTAGATTACCAAGCACAAATACTAGTAGAATCATAAAATTTTATTAATAAACTGTAAAATCTCTAGGTAAAATGTTCCTCAATGTCAATACAGACAGGGATCTTTCGAAGGACCATTTGATACGAGACTAATTTCTCATAAGTCCCCGTATGTTCTACTTAACCTAACTTAATTAACTTAATTCATATATTCATCACTTTACTTCTGTCGTACTATAGGGATATGACTACTTGTCGATAGGTACGTGTACTTCACTCGTACAATTAGTTCAAATGGGGAAATAAAAACCATGTTCTTGCTCATTTCTATATTTTTATGTATATGCTTATTAGGGTGTGATATTTAAATTGTTTGCATGTTGGTAATGCTGTACTTGGTACGTATTATGTACTTTTTCTTATTAATAATTACTACAAAAATAACGATAATACATACTCTTAATTATTACACATGCACTGAAATGCAGTGTTAGTACCTACTGGTATGCTTGTCTGTAGGGAAATGCCTATTATAGTTTCTTATTTTAATAATTTCCTAATAATTAATATCTAATCTTGAATGATTAATCGTTATGACTCGGACGAGACTAGTTAAGGTAAGTATACTTATAAAACAGAACAGATAGAGTTATGAGAAACGATATGGATCTTTAACTTACATTGCTAGGCAGATTGCTGGTGGTGGTGGGTCCGGCCGGTCAAATCGTAGGTTACCTCGATGAGATGCGGGTCCTGGTGGGGCGGTACTCGGTTAGTGGATGGCTTGGCTCAATAAACTATTAGATAGTAATTGGCCAACTAAGGCGCTTTGAAGACTTCCCGATGTCCGTATCCTCTCCTCGCGCTCTCACACACACACACTCACTTCCCCTCTTCTCCTCCTCCTCCAAACCACTGATGGCGATATCTTCTAAGAGGTCAAGGGAAATGGGGCTCGTATGTCACTTAATTAAGTATGAACTATCTGTCTAGATAAGATACTCAAAAATCTAATCGATCAATTCTCAGAGAAAAATAAAATCGAAAAAGAGATTTTGCCTCAAGTAAAATTAAAAGCAGAATGCCCTTTATTCTAAGTTGTTTTATTATATATATTCAACATAGTAATTTGCTTACATTATATAGGTGTATATTCTCACATAAAAACCAGGTTTTTATATGAGCATATCTACCTTGTACATCCATTGTGCACTACACAAGGATAGTTAAAATTAATACATGAAATATTACTTACTCGTAGGTATCTGTACCTTACCTCCTCATTCTATATATTATTACTACTAGTCCCAGCTTTATAGAACTATGAAAATACGGTTTTCCCTCTGATATGGAGAATTTCTTCAAGGGTTTGGCCTCCCTGTGTACTTCTCGTATAAAATAAAAATAAAATAAGGGAAGTATCTATAAAGGATACATAGTATGTATTACATACAAGGGGGAAAGGAAAGTTTAAGCAATTGTTTAGTATATGTACCTTGTATAATCTTATAACACTCACTAATCCTAATTTAGATCAGTAAAACTTTCTGTCTATCTCTGTTTAGGTTTATTGGGCACTTAAAAGAAAATGAAAAAAACTATACCTAATCTTAAGATACCTTCTAAAATAGTAATTATAATAAGTATATTTTATATATTTGTATGTCCTAATGGTGCATGCAAAAAAAATGTGAATGCCCAAAAGCCTAATTTGTCGATGCTTTCTTATAAGAATTGAACGAGTTCGAAGTACACACTCGGAAGCTGGAATTTATTTTTGTTGGATACGAATGATCCTCTTTGTCTAGGGAGATTTGATTTGTCCAGGGACAAATTTGATTCAAATTGGATTCAAAATCAAATGACTAAAAAACTTATAATTAAGCGATAAATCTATATCATTCATTTTAAAGTTTGTAATTTGAAATATATTTTTATAGAGCATGTGCTACGTAAAATGTTGTACTAAACCCAATACTTTATAAATTGATGATTCTATACAATTATACTACCTATTGCCTATACTATTTAATTTTTAATGTAGGATCGGTTCTTATTCTAAGCTAATTATAGATTAGGATTTTAGTATATATTTCATCAAATTTAGGGTGTCGTAAGTAGGGTAAGTACCTATTTTTCGAAATATTTTGCATTCTAAGTATCTTAGAATTAGATGTAATGAAAATGAATTTATTAAAAGATTTTTTTTTTAAATGGTTATTATAGACATCTAATATGTTGACTCAATAGTTAAAATTAGAATTTTTTTAAAAAGGCAATTTTTTAAAGGTCAATTGTAGTTTACCATAAATCTATAAAATAGGATACAAGACCCAAACGCTTCCTGGAACCTAATCAAGGTGTTATGATTGCAATAAGTTATGTTAGGTTTGTGGCGAAAAGGTGAAATTTATTAGGTATAAATTTTTAGGAGACATTCCCTATTTCTTTAGGAGTGTTCTCTTATCACCCGTTTGATAGACAAATTCATTTTTTAAACCAAACGAACAGGAAAATCTTACTTGTATAAAAACCTCAATTTGTAAACCCTAATTAATAGGTTATTGCATAAGTAAATAATAAAGTCTACAGCTAGACTAAATAAGATAATAAAATCTCCACAATGATATTTATAAAATTTCCTTAATTTTTTTTTATTTAACTTACAAAATAAATAACATCCTTAATCTCAATCTTAAGGAGATTAAGAATTTGAACTTTAAATTACGGAAGGTACCTACTATTCAATTAAAAAGTTACGGTTTTCACAATGAATTACAAGCATAGAAAATTACATTTAATTTGACATATTAGGCAAGTTATCTATCCGTATTGGCCAAAATTATTTGTCAAAAATGTTGATTTTAATCTCAACCTTACATTAAATATAATGAGATCTAGTAGGTTTGGTTCGCGATTTCAATTTTCCTGGTTAGTTAATCAAAATTTTGCTATACTTAGGATTATTCTATAATACTCTGATACTCTTTTTCAAATAAGGTTTGAGTTTTCCAAAATAGAAATAAATAAAAAAATTATTTAAAAAAAATACATATATGTATGTAAAATCTAAAGAAACTCATATTTAGGGGGTGGCCTTACAATACTTTATAAAGAGAGAACACTGTATTTTATAGGCATATTATAAATGAACTTGAAATATAATATTTAACTAGAATTAGCCCCATATCTACGATATGGACGCGGTAAATTCAAATTTTTAAACACAATTTATAACACACACTTC
>JAQIXA010004367.1:0-11509 GCA_034699045.1 Nanhermannia cf. coronata Gr-Ori-00579 | reverse complement strand
GAAAAATCAAAAATGAGGTTTAAGTGACTTTAGGGGTAATCGATGATGGAGATTCCGAATTTGGTATCCGTTTGACCAGGGAGTTGACCTTTAACCCAGAAAATTGACCTTTGAAACTGAAAATAGAGATTTTCAACGCTTTGCTCGCACAATTAATAATCAACTTCTAGTGAGTTGATTAAAGCCTAGTATAGGTATAGTATTAAGTATTATTTTAATTTAGCTCTGAAAATCCGATTTAGAGAACTATCCATATCTAAATAGTAGGGTGTAAAGGAGAAGCTATATAAAATATATAATTTTCTCAAAAATCTATGAAGAAAATTTAACATTTTACAAGCTTATTTACTTTTTTTATTATATTTATGTTCGTAGAAATATGTATGTTACACTTTCGCATATTCACCGAATTTTGATAAAATCTCAATGTAATAAAATGTAAAAAAAATTAAAATTCCCATTTACCTTACCTTACCTTAAAGGGAAAGATACTTCAATACTGAACCTAACCTAACCTAACTTGACATTGAACTAGAAAGCCAAATATCTAGATAGCTCAAGTTCAAGTTCAATAATTTATCTTTAAATAATGCCAATGTAGTAGAGGTCGGCGGGTTCGGGTTTGGGTGGGTTTTTTAGTAAACCCGAACTAGTTTACTCATCAGTTATGGGTTTACAAAATTGAACCCGGGTTTGGGTTTTCAAATTTGAACCCGAACCCAAACCAAACAAAATGGGTTATTTTAATTTCAGTTATTTTAATCTAAACCCGGGTTTAAAAAATAATATATATTTCCTATAACTTTTTTTATAAATGATAATTTCAATAAAAATATTTAAAATTATATGTTTTGAGAGAACACACTGAAAAATCAATCCTTGAAATTAATTTCAACGTCCTACAAATCATATTTAAAGTTTTTTTAAAAAAATTTCTGGAAAATAAGTAAAAAAAACACCCCAAAAATGCAGTTTCAACTAGTGTGAAAAACCCGGGGCATACTCGGGTTGAACCCGGGTTTACGAGTTTCTAGCCCAGTATTAAATGTGTTAGAAATAAAAAACCCGGGCTGGGTTCGGGTTTTTAAATTTTCAAACCCAATTCGAACCCAACCCAAAACCCGGGTAAAAAACCCGTGAACCCGCCGACCTCTACAATGTAGGTAATTCCTATGTATTTTAGAAAATGTTCAATTTATTTTGTTATCATAAAAACTTTAGGTTTTTTTTTATAGGTTTACAAAATATCAGAGGTTTTTTTCGAGTTTTTTAAAAAGAAATTTAAATATTTTCATGTATAAATTAAGTCAATTTATAAATTTTTAGTTAGGTAAATAAAGAAAATAAAATCCTAGTCTTAAGTATCCTCCTAGATAGTTAGGGTATATTAATAGAGGTAGACAAGTTGATATTTTAAACTCAATACTCAAACTTTCATAAATTAATCTTCTGAAACAGAATTTGAGATATAATGTACACATAAAGTTCTCAATCAAATTCTCTAGATGATCTTGATATAGAGATATAAATATTTAGAGATTCTCACTCTCAGGTATCTGGTCAATTATCTCATCTAAACATTTTTTGATCTCGTAATTATTTTGAAATTCTTTCAACTTCTCAAGAAACATCGAGTACACCTCATCATTTAATTTAGGCAGACAGATTACAATCTCTCGACAATCATTATCATTTCTATCATCTGGGTCTGGTTTTGTAGGCAATCCTCTGGTATTTTTAAATCTTGTATTTATAGCTTCAGATCTCTCGACTATTTTATTTCTTATCCCTTTTGGCACAAAGTCTCTATCTTGATTTTTATCGTCTATAGCCTTTTTACTCATTAATCTAGCACTTCTTTTCAAGTTCTGATTGGATTGATCACTTCGATGGGAAGATTTTAACATATTTTGGCCAGTAGTGTTATTTTTCTGAGATCCATAGTTCGAATTCGAATGCATGCAAGAATTTTCATGAGTGTTTCTTTCACCACTTGTATAGAAAGAGATTGAACACTTTGAACATTTCCAAGGTTTGATACTTCCATGTCGAAATTCATGCAATTTACGATTATCTTTAAATCGAAATTTTTTGTCACAATAATTACAGCTAAAAGGCCATTCTCCAGTATGAATAAAAGTGTGATAAAAGATGTTAGAAAGGCCAGTTATCTTTCCACAAGTTCGACATTTATAAGCACTTGAATTGAGTTTGGTCCAATCTTTACTCCAATCATATTCACTTGCTCTTTTTGACAAAATTGCATCCTCAGCATGTCCTTTGGAGAGAATCTCTTCACTATATATAAAATAAAATAGTTATATTATAATATCCAACAATAAAATCACAATACAATATTATTTTAGTTAGATCTATCGAAATGAAACACAGATATTTTAATAAAAAAATAAAGATCGATCGATTCAATTGAGTGTTATTTAATCGTATAATAAAATTTACCTTGAAATGTTCATTTTCTTAACGCTAAAATCTTCATTCTCTCGATATTTTCGATTAGTAGAACATTTGTAAGGTGTTTTTCTAAAAAAAATAAATCAAGGTTTATCAATCTAAACTAGCACTTAATCAACAGCTCTTTAGCAGTTGATTATAAATTGGGCGAGCAAATCGTATGTATAGATAACCATTGCGAGTAAAATTCAATAAATTTTAAATTAAAGGTTCAAAAATTTCGGTTCCGGTGACCCCTTAAAAGGTCCGCAGAACCGCAAGGGGTGGGACAATATAAAAATTTTTCGAGCATGCACAACTAGACCCTGTAAGGGTCTTCCATGCCAAATTTGGTCAAGATCGGTCCAGTAGTTTTCGAGTTATGCCGCGGACAGACAGACAGACATACATACATGGGTACATATAGACGGACAAAGTGCAAGCAAAGTTGAATAGTAGGTGCTCGCTTCGCTCGCACAATTACCTATCTATAAGGCACCTTACCTATTTACATCAACTTTATAACTAAAGCCTAAGTGCTTTATATCCACAGCTCATAAGTTTTTTTCCCTTCAAACTCAAACCCAATACTTATTTATAACTTATACGATCGATCATAAAAGAAAAAGAACGAATAATCTCTGAGCTCAATTTTGATTATGATATGGTGCTTCTATTCAGTATTAACTAAAACTTATTCACATTATTAATTCTTAATTCAAATAATAGAGGACATAGATAGATAAAGATAGTAGTGTAATATATAGGTATAGTAAAAATCAATAAAGGTATTTTGCTAAATCTTCGGCTTTGTATCTGATACTGTAATATAATAATCTTTCTCAATTCTCATGGCTTCGCTTTTATTATGAAAATGAAATTATATTCCTTTCCTTGAAGATTCGTATCAATATTGAAGGATATCCTCTGATAAATTATTACTTGAATTATACATACAAGTACAGTATACATATAAGGAAATCCTAATATGTATGACGAACACAAATGGAAATATTATCTGGGATTTATAATATGTATACCTAAGTATACAATTATACTGGTACTGGTTCTGAGTTCTGACTAATATGTCGTAGAAAGGAAATTGAAAAGCCAAAAATAATTCTTCCTCCAAAGTCCTAAGAATAAGTTATATTAATTTAGCCATAAAAGTATTATAGTATCTACAAACTCTTCTAGTTTCATATTAATATTATTCATTCATTCAATCATTCAAATCCCATTATAAGTTCTGATCCTAAGTACTATACTGGCACTACTACTATAACGAATAAATATTCTATATATAAATTCAATTTCAATTCAATTTTGCTTAATAAATCATAAATCCATAAAAAAATATATTGAATGAAAAGATAGAACTAGCCGAATCAAATCAAATCAAATCAAATTATTTTTAAACCTCTTTATCAAAAGACGACAATGTCACTAATATTTTATATTTATACTAGTATCAGTAAGTATGGTACTATAATATAAGTAGTGCCTATATAATATAATATGTATAACTAATATTTTTTTATGTTTTTATAAATATCCCAATCTCAAATATGAAGCCTTAAAAGAAATTGATTCAATAAAAGTACTCAATACTGTGTTACATAGGTATGGTATGTATTATATTATATATCAATCTTTGTATGATTAAATATATATTCTGTACTAATATAGTATATCTTATATCATAGATTAAGTATCATAAAAGCTTACGCATATCGAAAGGATCTTTTGAAGTAGAAATTGAAGATGAAATAGAAAATCCCATTTCATTTTGTAAATTGGATTGATGTTCAGCAGTAGGAGCTGCTGTTCCAGCAAGTAATAAGGATTCCAAATTTTTATCATGGGTTGAGCCTCCAAAAGCTGGAGGCGTTGGGGCTTCAAAATCAATTAAATTATCCAAATCTAAAAAGAAATTGAAATAAAAACATTTTTACTAGAAACATCGAGACGAGAGCACAAAATTAGTAGGTACTAAATACATAATATACCTACTAGGTATGCTAGGTTTGTGAATATTATGTTTTGTAAACTGATTGATTGAGAGTGGGTGAAACCTTATTTTATAAAATTTTCCAAAAATTCCAAACAGTAAAAACAAATAAAAATCTAAATATACAGGTTTTCTTAATAAATGTCCCCATTTACCTTTATCAGTAGGATGATCTCGAAGCGTGAGGGCTGTGGGTGTCTCCTTTGTTCTTTTACTTGTATTGCCTGATTGATTTTGCTCTTTAGGTAATTCAGGAGGAAATTTGTTCGGTAAATCGTTATAGTATTCTCGATCTCGATCATCATCTTCATAATTATTCAATCTGATTAAAAGTGAGAGAAAAGAAAACATGAATGAGGAGAATTCTGCGTATTACAAGTAGGGTACTAATGGCAAAAGGAAAAAAGAACAATTAATTACCTTTGTTGCTGCTGTTGTTGTTGTTGTGGTCTCTTTTGAAGATATTCTTTGAAACGTAATTCAAACGCCTGTCCGATAGTTGTAATCACATCCTGTGCTTGTCCTGAAGAACATTCAAGAACAAAACAAGCTCTCCCAACCATTGAATCTTTTGCAACATATGAAACGAAATCCAACATTGTCTGCAATTAAAAATGTAAATTAAATCATTGGGATTTATAGTAATTATCCAAAAAAACAAGAAATCTTATGAATTACACAAAGAAATATTTTCTTACCGAATCCCCGCCAGACGCAAAAGAGACATTAGGCATTTCATTAATAGCTATTATATTACCAGTATCCTATCGCAAACAAGAGGCAAATTATTAATCCTTTAATCCTATAAATTTTAACTAGTTTTTACTATAATTAAAAACTTACTAAATTTGTTAACTTTAAGCAGGTGCTTGTAATCGTCAAATAAACATCAGACCCAGCATTATCTAATCTTGGTCGAAATCCCAAAATCCTACTAACTCTTCGATCAACCTAGAAAAAAAATAATTAAAAATTAAATCCAAATCTCGTTATTTAAGTAGGTACCTAATAATAAAGCGATTCGATTCACATTAAATGTACATCTTATTTACATCTTATTTAACCTTTTCACATTCTTGCATGGGCGTATAAAACCACCTGCATCTACTACTACCTACATAGCATAGTAGAAATACTGATGCATTTACAAAAGATTTAAAACAGTCTCATTTTGTACATAAAATGAATTAAATTAACTTGAGGTCATTCAAGACCATTACATTACTACCTACGCTACAAATGAACATGGGGAATTATAAACCCAAATTCAGTATAAAGTACTCTGATTCTAGTGTCTAGTTTGCATATATGTAAAATAAATATGAGAGCTTTTTCATAAAATATTAAACAAAAACCAAATGGAATAGAATGTGAATTACCTTCTATATTTCTATTATGCAAATGTGGGTGTATTAACTCGAAATATTTGCTCTAAATTCTAAATTATCGAAAATGAATGAATTCCCAATTGAATTGAATTCGAAACAACTATACAACTAAACAACTATTTCATCTTCAAAATCACTTAATTTTTTTGAATTTTTTAAATTCTACTGATACTCCTTGTATTGCCTTTATATTATGATATATGTTTTATCCACTATTACTTTTATTGGAATAAAAATATTTTGTTCACAGTTTAAAAAAAAAAAAAAAAAAAAACAACTAATAAAACTTTGGACTTTATTTTTCTTTGCGTCAGATACAACTACAACACAACACCAAATATAGGATACTTGGTCTATTATTTGATATTTGGTAAAATTGTATTCTAATCTGGTAGTCTAACTATAGATTCTGCATAAAACATTAAAAAATTTTATAAATATGATAATTTTCAAAAACCTCGAACTATTTTAAAGCAAATCAGACAACTTCAAAAATATCTATCAGCCAGTAGGTAGTACCAATTCAGTAAGTCAGTTTTACGGTTTTGTTTTTAGATAATATTTTCTTTAAAACTTTAAAATTCGAGAACATCCGGTTCCTCTTACACTGGGTCGTAAAATATAAGTTAAAGTTATATTTGCTCCCATGAAAGTCAGAAATATCTCTTCTGTCAAAAGATATAACTCGAGAGAAAGAAACTTGGCTAATAAATATTATGCACTTATTTAAAAGGAAAATGCTCTTAAAAACTATATCTGCGCCCTATAATATTAATAAATCTTACTACAAATACTAGGTAGGTAGTTAATAAATTAAATATAAAGAATAAACCCCATTGTAAATTTGCTCAAACTTATAATTATAAATGACAATGGAACTTATTTTAATAAAATAATATCACAATATATATTCATTAGAAATTCAACAGAATAGTTAAATTAAATACCATACTCTATCCTACGTGGGTGGAAATTGGGAAATACACTCTACTAGATTTTTCAATCTGATCTAACCAAGTCAAGAGTATTTCCATTAATTATTCAAATATTCTCAAACTCTGCTCTCATAATAGTCCTTATACTATCAAGTGAGTCTCAATCTACCTACTACCTACCCACCCCTACCTACCTACATTATTCAAATTAAAAACAAATACCTACTTTAGCACAGCATATTAGAAAAATCTGCCTAAACTGGCTGGATACCTACCATTTATCATACTCCGTAGTTCTATCCTATTTTAACTATACTGGTACAACTAGGGGTCGTATCTTTGCATTTGCTTTCAAACAATTGAAAATGAATAATTGATAGAGTGGACAAAAGCAGAGATCAGACCCAGTAGATTCAAGAGTAAATATACAAAATCAAAAATCATATGAAATTGACCATTGTTTGCACATATGTGCTGAAAACAGGAAACAGGAACCAGTTGGCTCACATAACCAGAGCAAAAATAAAATTCAATTCATTTTTAGTTGAATTGAATGGCAGAGCATATTTAGGTATCCGTATCCATCCTCTCAAAATCTAAACCGACAAAGATAAAATAAAAAAGTAGAGTTTTAGTTTTAACCCACTCCCACATTTGACTCCTGTCTGTACTACGTACTATGTATATATACCCTACTTTTACTGTATAGTGTATGCAACGATAGTAAATAATAATAAGGCATCTCATACAAAAGCCAAACCTTTTAATAATTTCAGATTTTCAAATAAATAGAAATAGGAATCTAGGTATCTACTGAACAGTAATAATAATACCCTATCTTACAATTAGCTGACCTATCTAGAGATAAAGTATCCATAATTGTATAAAAAGAATCTACTTTTCTCGCTTTAACATTTAAAATTTAGAAAATTTGAATCAAATCTTTCTACTCCGTATCAAAAGTATCTTCAAATTTTGATTTCAAGTCGTCTAAAATCTAAATAAAGTAAATTTTCCTTTGCATTTGTCAAAATTTCAAATTAATTAGATTCCAAAACAAAATAGTAGATTAAATTAAAATGGATAGTTACTAAAATTTATAATTGGTGGACGCAGGTAAAAAAAATCCTCCAATTAAATACTTATACTTCGTTATTTTTCAGATTGAACTTAAACAATATATTTTTAACTAGTAGAAACTTGATCGATCTTTAATAAAAATCCTAAAAGTTTTATTTATCAAAAAGCAAAAAGACAAACAAAAGAACACCCACTTATTTACTCAACTTTGTTATTGCATTTGGGTTAATAGTTAATACTCAGCTATAAACCATCTCTCTTGAGATATGAGATATATACCTTGGTCTCAAAATCTCAAAAACCTTCTTCTCTTCTATTATTTCACAATACAAATCTAAAATAAAACAATTTTTTGACAAAAAAACAGGCAAAAAACATAACTACAGTAAAAGTGTATTCAAACCTACCAAAAATCCCCTTAATACAGATAGTAGAGAAAGCACCAAATACAAAAATTTGCTAGCCATGATGCTCATGTTATACGGATAGTTATAATAATCTAAATCTAAATAGACTTTTTACTTTTAATGGAAAGTATATTTAACTCAAATTTTACAGTAGAAAAGAGTTGAAAATTCAAAACCGGAGATTAGTTACTCCCACATTCTTTTTCCAGATTCCAGCAGCAAGGGTAGTTAAATAAGTATTTCGATTACGGTTAGGTAATAGGTACCTAAAATACCTTTATATTATATAGGATAAAACATAGTAGGGTACTATTACTATTTACCTAGTAGGTACTGAGTCTCTGTGAAATTACTTTTTGCCTACGTACTTATAACTATTAACTAACTAACGATAGTAGTAAGTAGTAGCCGAGTAGCTAGCAGCCACCAGGATCAAAAACTTAACTCAACCATGAAATATTACATAGTATAGGGTACTATACTTACTTACCTACGCTTTCTAATTCATTCAATGAGAACTTTCTCCAACCAACTAACTAACAATGTGCTCGTTAATCATAGGGTAACAAATTTCATTTCTACTACTGACTTACTACACACTGGTACTGGTATTTCCAACGAGCTAAATTGCTCATTTCTTACAAGATGAAACGACTGAAAGAACTACAGGTAGCATAGTCTATAAATTAAATTCATAAAGTTCAAGGAAAGTTAAGATGGGAAAATGAAATGAAAATTGTGACTTATCACAAGCAAAATCGGCATCTTTTTAAAATTAATTTTGAACTAGTTATATAATAGGACTTTAATAAGGGATTAAATTCATAACCAAGCGTTAAAATTGTAGCTACATAATATGCCTTTGAAATATTTCATATACTTGGTATTACCATTAAAAATAATAGTTTTATTTTTTGGTATTTGGTAATAGTTACAAATTTTCTCCAAGTCTTGCACATTTCAAATTTCAATGTACTGCTATGTATATAAATAGTAAGTATAGCAAATATCATGACTATGTAGAATACTAATACCTATATGTACGGATACTTTGAAACTAGTGCTTTCATTTCATTCATTCAAGAACACAAAATAAAGCTCGAAAAGTCTAGCCTAACCCGCCGTCGCGGATCGATTCAGAAAAAACCTACCCTGGGAACCCCGCACCTTCCCGCTTTCAAAAACCGCCCACACACCAACACAAACTCAACTTTTTGCAAAATCTACTTCTATTCTCGTCGAAAAAATCAACTCACCTTATCTAATACATAGTACCGAGTCCAGTAGTTGAACACTGTAGAACTACTACATATACAGTATAAACTACCTAAGCTACTATAATACAATTCAAACTCAAACTATCCAATAATCTGTAGTCTATAGGTATGCTTTATTTATGTAGAATATTGCTAGCCCGCACTCATTTGCAATCACTCATTAAAATGAGGTAAAAGTTTCATTTTTATAATACACAGCTTGATTTCTTGATCAAATTTTGAAAAAATAGTTCTATTTACACATACATAGCTAGGTAGGTTTAGCTATTACTACCATCTAATATTAGTGTCAGTTCAGTACTCGTATTACGAGAATAAATTACTAAATATATATGCTCTCGTAATGGTCTTAACGAACAATTTTATTTTACTTTTACTTCAAATCGAATACTCAATATTTTCTTTACTTTCGTTAGGTAGGTAGATACTTAACACATGTATACTGTAAACTGTGTTTTAGGTACTAGAGACAACGTATAACATGACGATGATGAAAATTCCGAATTTCTAAACCCACATTTTCTCATTATATTATACACTCGGGATTTCTCTAATTAAACAAACTATATTAACTTCATTAAAACAGCTTCAAAACTCGTAAAGTAAGTTGTTACGAATTAGAAAAATTCCAATAGAAACCTATAGAAAAAACTCTCATATCCCTTCCAATAAAATAACATTTTCTAGGTCCGATTAACGACAGTAATTAATTTCATTTTAGCATCACCAGCAACCCAATATATAATTTCCAAAAATAATGAAATGAGAATGTAAGCTTTTAACCTAACTGGTATCTACAATCGAAATATAATCTACCTAAATGAAAATAAATAAAATGCATCTTTCCTATATATGAGTAGTACAAGTACCTATACCTATACCTATCTATTAACCTTTTTTAGATTTTAAAACCATCAATTATTTATCTTTATTTTGCGCTCAAATTAAACTAAAATACATACATATTAACAAAGATAAATATTATGAGAGCAGTTCATGTCAAATTGAATAAATTTTGACTTATTTTATTACACGGCTAAGTTATACGATAGTAGTACTACGATATTTAACTTGAATGAGTTAACTTGAGTTAAATCATTTTCAAGGATTTTCTTAAACTAAAAGTTCTTTCTCCAAAATTATTTGACTTAGGTACTATAATTTATTCAGCTATCCGTTTCTTTACTACTACACGTATACTACTAAAAACACATAATCCCAAAATCTCTCATCATCCATCATCCATCATCTTTTTAACTTTTTATCTACTAAAAATAAGAATAAGTACCCTACATCTTTTTCTTTTTTCTATACTAACAAAATGCTCAAGTTCATAAATATTTAAGTTTCAATTTAAAAAAAATACAAAAATATTTATTTTATCATAAAAATGAAAATGTCCAAAGGCTTACTCTCAGAAACTACTGTAAATAAAATAAAAATACAACAGAAGAATATTTCCAAGTTTATCCCCTACGGGTTCAAATTTCTTTCATCAATTTCGCAAAATTCTTATGATTTCTTGAAATATGGTATATCTCGAAAAAAACTTTATCAAAATTGAGCGATGCTTATGGAATTCTAAATTCTATAACTAATTCATAACTTGGTGTAATCCAGAGATTTCCAGATTCTAAATAAATAAGTATCTAGTAATCGAAATTTTTTACTTAGGCGCTTAAAGCAATTTATAACTTTTTACATAATTTGAAAAAATGATACATGGGACCTAGTAGATGTAGAGGTAGAAATCAGTATACCTTGTATATTCAATTTTGGTTCATAAATTTTAAACTTTTTGCTTATCTAGTCCTGCTGCATGCTTACAAGAACTACCTACAAGAACTACCTACCTAATAAAAATGTTCTACTACTGAAGGTGGGGACGGTTTTTAAGTCAAAAGAGCTTTTTTACGGAGCATGGTAAAATTTTTTTAAATGATTATTATATTCTATTAGA
>JAQIXA010004366.1:0-11511 GCA_034699045.1 Nanhermannia cf. coronata Gr-Ori-00579 | reverse complement strand
TTTGAGTTTTTACTGATGCGAAATAGTTAACCGGTACGAAATCGACACGGGGTCACCAAATAGATGCCGAAAATGTACCTGAAAAAAACTTTTTGTCTGTCGGGTATAGACTTACAAAATACTCTATAGTACATATTAGTACTACATATACATATGAGTGTATAATGTAATTCATAATATTTTAATCATAATTTACTCGAAGGATAAATGAGAGAAATTTCTTTTATCTATTTTTTATTTATTAATAACGAACGAGTCTCTCTCTCGAGTGCTCTACATAATCTCTATAGGCATTACATATTTCATTATTATTAAAAAAGTTATTAAGAAATTGTGAAAGCTATTAAAGAATTTAGATCACTTTTGTATCCTACTACTATGAGATACATTAGAATGTGTGTATTTAAAATTAAAATATGAAATGTCTATCAAAAAAATCAAATCATGCAAATACACATTTGTAAAATCTCTCTATAAAGATCCTATAATTAGATATAGGAACCTGAAAAACCAAACTTTAAAAAAGTATCTTAAAGACAATTTGGAAAATCTCATCCAAAATATTCTTCAAATTTTAAATTAAAGATAATATGATGATGGAGAATATATAATTCGATTTGAAAAAGTAAATTTAGGTTTCATTCTGCTGAAAAATTTGACCGTTTGAGGCTACCTTATAGAGATATTTCATTTTATATTTATGCAAATAATGCTCAATATACTATTCTCTGTATAATATAGGGTACATGTACTCGTATGAAGTAATTTTTAAAGGGTTCGATTGTACTTTAGAGGACAAAAGCAAATATTTAAAAATATGTATCAGTTTTGAATTTTTTGTAAATAAATCCTTTAGCTAATACTAATGGTTCAGTTTATGAGTATGAGGGGATGTTTATAATAAATCTCTTTGAATTTGAATCTAGAATCAGGAATCTAGAATCAAAAATATCGAGTTTAAAGTCCTGTATTAGTAGTATGAGTCGAATCTGAAATTTTGAGGGTTGGTACTTTTTGAAAAGTTTTAAATCAAATGTATAGGTAAGGTAGTAGCTATTTAGCTATTTAGATATAAAAATACATGTATTTTGTACCTATTTTGTATTTTTAAAGGGGATAGAGCTAACTAGTCCCGTCACATTACATCCATCTAGAATTTAGGCCCATTTGAATGTGACGAGGATCGAAAAACGGATTATCTACGCTTAGGTTAACCATTTGAGATAGGATACATGTAGTATATGGTAAATAACAAGTAGAAATACGATGTAGAATTATAGATAGTATCTTATGTATACTTGTGTATTTTTCACAGTGTATAGTCTAGTAGTGTAAGTACAAACAGATCTATCTATTTTATCATCTGTAAGTAGCATAAGGCATAAAGGCCAAAACCAAATTGTAAATGGTAGATTGTAAATTGTAAATTATTGTAAACCAAACCATCCATCCATCCATCCATCCATCCATCTACTTAAAGCTATCCATCAATACTTTTCATATTCATTTCATACTTATATATAGGTAAAATAGTACTACTACTGATAGATTAGACTTGTTATTCATTTGTATCTTTTACTAGATAGTTGTGTCGGCTTTCAAAAGTACTATTGCTTTTATGTACCTACATATCTGTTCTGTAGTCCGATTTTTTGACCCGAAATCGATCTTAAAGTTTATCAGAATTGACACTACTACAACTCTAATCCTAAGTACTATAGTTTAAGATTTAGAAAATTTCGAAAGTTTTTACTTTAAAATTGATTACAAGACATTTCAAACAAACTACAGATATCTGTAATCAATAATCTATGAAAATTTGAAACCAAATTACAACAAGAGATCTTGTACTTGGAGCCAAAATTAAAGGTTTATAATTTGTACAATTCATATTTATGTAAATTATCAAATTCCAATTTAACCAATAGGTAGGTACTTACCTAATTATTGTATATGTAAATATGTAGGGTATTGAAAATGAAGTTAGATTTGGTTAAGCTTGAGTTTGACAAAATATTTTTTTTCCAGGCCATCGCTTACCTCATATAAATAAAAGTAATTCGGTCAAAGTACCAAAAAAAAGTGGAATGAGCTTCTGCCCTACTACTCCTATATAGGTAGGTTAAGTATTTTTGAATTGAAGGGCATTTTTATAAATATTTTGTGCCGCTTAAGGTCCTGTCCTGTGTAATTTCTATAGTAATAGTAGTGGTAGTTGTCCATCGATTTGAAATTTTAAATAGAAAAAGTCTAGTCTAGGCATGTAAGTATAATATACGAGTACAAAACAGTATAGTGATAGTAATTTTGAAAAATGGTATTTGGTTCGGTGCGTGTCCAGATGTGTTTATAAATTTATATTTTGCTCATATGGGGGTACTTGTATTTGACGCGCGGGTGCTTCAAATGAATATTCTGAATGAGAATTGAAAATCGAGAGCCCTTAGACTCTACTTTATATGTACAAGTAGGTACTTTAAGGGATTTAGTTTAGAATTTGAAAACTTTGAAGGGCTTCTTCTTCCCATTATTATATGCAATATGTAGCAAAATTATAACTATTATTCATATGAGAATTTAATTTTTGCCATGGTTCAATGAGCCCTTTAGACTTGTAGTACTTACTACTCCTTCACACGAAAGGACCCTTGAATTACAGTTCAAGTGCTGTAATACCTCCATGTCCTTTACGCCTTCATCAATAACTCCATTCTACATAAGCATATATACCACTAGTACAGATACTATCAGTAATTTGTAAAATTATCCTTAAAATCTCGAAAAAATTATAGAAAATGTGGCAAAAAATTCAAATTTTTGACAATTTTGCTAGCAAAATATAAAGGAAATTATCACGACTAGCTGTTTTTATCAATTTCAGTTTTGAATTTAGATCTCTAAGCCCTAGGTTAACTACAAAATTTCCAATTTTTCAAATATTTTAACAGCTTATTATGCTTGAAAAAGTAAATCTGATATTCAATTTCATATTTTAAAAAATCTACAAAAATTGAAATTTTCCAATCGGAATAAAGGAACTTAATATCTATTATTTTGAGAATTGAGGAATCGAGAATCAAGTGTAAAGTTTCAATTTGGTAATCAATTTGGATTTTAAATCACTATTTTGTAAAATAATAGTCATCATATCAGAAGGTACTGACACTTAAGTACCCTACTTTTGTACTTTGGAATTTTTCGAGATTTTAAAGTTAATTTTGAGTATTTTTAGTGGGTATAGGTTTCAAATGAGATTAAGTGTGTACCGCCTCTTCTATGTCAAAAGACTAAGGACTAAGGGCACTCGATGTCTTCAAAAATTGTTGAAATTCTTTACCTGGAAATTGAACTACAGATCTTACCTAACTACTTATGTTGTCTAGTACCTACATAATAGATAGTGGTAAATCGTGATACTGATAAGTTTTTTTGAACAAAATCTCAAGATCAAAGTAACCATATGATTTGTCTTGTCCTCACTTTCTCATCTGAAGTCCAAATGGATTATTTAACCCTTCAGTCTTCATGTTATAAGGGTTATAGAGGATCCCTTATAAGTATCTAAGGGATCTAAACATATCTAAATGTAATGAAATGACAAAATAAGGATGCTTACAATCCTCGTTTTTTATCTCTTTTTTTCAAAATTGTATTTTTCAAATTCAAAAGGGTTTATTTATGGACTTCAAGCTCCAATGGATTGGTTCCGGGCCCCAGTTTCACAATTTAAATCTGAAATTTTTAGTGCAAAATTATAATAGGTTAGGACATTTAAGAGAGATTGATTTCAGATGTACCTATGCTATGAACCTAGTAGATATATTTGAGGGTGGGTTTTAGTTTTTGAGTATTTTTGAGTGTGTAAAATGTGATAGTTGTGTGTGATATTGGATATTTATTTATAGTTATTATTATAGTTTATAGTAAAAGGCACAAATCTGAAGGGATCATGTGTAATGTTAAATGGCATTTATTTTATCCTCTACTACTACAGTATAGAGTATAGTAATAGCATAGTAATAGTGTAAGGTAAGACCCTTAAAACCGAATTTTGAGAGTAAAATAATTGAAGTTTTGAGCAGAACTAAACCGTTGAAAGGGACCCTTGAGCCTTGTTATGATTATGATGAACTTCGAATTTTCCACACTACCATTTACGTATAAAGCCTCTCTCATTTTATCTACCAATGTGTAGAGTAGAATATAACTAGAAATCTTTCACAAGATTATCAAAAACTTAAAATAAAGTATCAAAAGTTTAAAGCCAAATTTTACAGAATTTCACATAATTTGCCAAAAAATTTTGATCAAAAAGTTCCGTCTCATGTTCTTATTTCCGTTTATTCTAATACCTATGCAAGTTAAGTTAATGTGACCAGAAGTTACAAAATCGGGTTTTTCGAGTAAATCCGAGTACATATTTTTATAAAATTTGCTTCAAAATTTTGATTTTAAAGCTTTAAAATAAGCCAAAATCATCAAAATTTAATTCAACTATCTCGTTTAATTGGTAATCTGTAATGAAATATAAATCTAAATGTACCTAGATTTTATTTAGTCATTTTAGGCAAAGTATTTCCAAAAAGGTGTTTAAAAAATTTCATTTTATAATCTGACATTGTAGATTTTGATATTTTTCAAGAGTCCCCTTGATTTATTCGGACCCTTACGATTATAGAAAAGCAAAAAAGGGCTTTTGCATTCTTTTCGTTCTCTCTCTGAATTTTTCAAAGAAGCGCGAACAAAGCAGCTTAATACACACAAGAAAATAATAAGCCCTTAGATTTGCCTTCAATTCTTCATTTTATTTATAATTTAGATAGAGAGCTGGGCCCTTAACCTTTCAAGTACTCTGTCTGTAGTACTACTACGAATAGTAGTTTTAAGGCGAAAAATACTCAATTTTATGAATACATACAACAAATACTTATAGATTTTGGGTCAGAGCGGATGTAAAAAGAAAATATTTTTCCAAAAAAAAGAGTCTTGATTTTAAGTTTTTAAGAAGTTGTAACATTTAACAGAATTGTTATTATTAGAGCAGATTAAGTCGCAAATTTTACGTAAGAGGATTGTAAAATTTTACAATACAAAGTCCTACTGCCTACAACAGATACTACTGGATTTGAGTAGTCGATTATGATTATGATTATGGAATTTTGTTTAATAAAATAGTCTTATTCAAAACTCAAATATCGAGATCTTGAGGACCTGAGGAATTTCTTTTATCAATACATCGATAATCAAGCAATATACTGTGTAAATTGTCGAATATTTCGATATACCTACCTTATAGGTACTACTATAAGGCATATTTGTATAGAACTAATCACTTGAGGCAATTTGATCAAATCGCTGACATTTTGCCCAAAATAACAAAGTCAGACAAATCTTCAAAAATTCAACTTTTCTCATTTGAATGTCAAGAAAGATTTCAGAGTTGATTTTTTTCCCAAATTCTAAAAAAAAGTTCCAAAAAACTATTGCCAGCAAAAAAATGGTTCATTTTTCAATTTAAGATTACAGATTTTAGGCATCTTTGAGAAGGCAAAACAGATTTTGATCGGAATTTGAACAATTTTGCTCAAAATATTGAAATATTAAAAGGTCTCGAAAAATTTCAATTTTTAAAATTTGCCTAATTTTAATTAGCTATGATTTAGGTTGTTTTGTTGTATTGGAAAAATTCAAAAATAATTTTGATATTTTTGTGTTTGACAAGATTTCAAACTTTAGATTTTACACAAAAGAACAACAAGAATTTATGTCTGATTACATTATCCAAGTCCAGGACAAGGACTGATGATCTTGCTATCTTTTATAATACCTTCAAATAATAATCTACTGGTACTGATGATACTGGTAGTACATATGTATAGTATCTATATGGATAAAATGCAACTCCATTCATTGAGCGAATGAATGGGTTAGTTAGGTTACATATTTTACATGATGAATGAAGATGTTTTGGTTTTTCAAACCTAAAAAAAGTATCAGGTTACGAATTTTCTTCAAAACTTGGATCTACAATACATAATACTGGTATTTTGAAGGACTTTTTTGTCTACTTGGACAAGTTTAGTATGCCTAAAACAAATATACATTTGTGATTAGCCAAAGAAAAGTGAACATTTAGAAATTTTGAATTCTTGTAAGGCTTGAAATCTAGGTTTGAAAAATCCAGATTTAGCCAAAATATTGATTTCTTTTCAAATCTACTCGTAGTATCCCTTAAACAAAGCTGCCAAAATTTCAATTATGAAAATCCAGTTTCACCTAAAATTAAAAATGAGGAAATTAATCTACTTGAAAAATATCTTGACCTC
The DNA here is from genome assembly GCA_034699045.1 of Nanhermannia cf. coronata Gr-Ori-00579. Lineage (NCBI taxonomy): Eukaryota > Metazoa > Arthropoda > Arachnida > Sarcoptiformes > Nanhermanniidae > Nanhermannia > Nanhermannia cf. coronata Gr-Ori-00579. The sequence goes on along the minus strand of JAQIXA010004366.1, from coordinate 5,185 downwards.
TTATCCTGATATTTCTTAGCAAAAAAATGATCGAAAAGTTTTTCAAATTTAGTGACAAATGCACCCTTTTCTCATAATGAGACATAAAACTTAAAACAAGTTCTACATTTGCCATTTAACCAGCAGTTTTTAGTGTAGGTTTATCACAAAATCTCATCATTACTCAAATTTTCTCAAAAAAATCAAGAAAAACTCCCTTATATTTCTCATAAAAGGTGTAATTACTTTGTAGTCTACATAGGTACATCTTCTAGTATGCTTTCAAGACGCTTTCAACTCTCACAGTTGGTGTTAATTTCACATTTCATACACTTTTATTTAAAATAAAATATCATAATTTGTTCAAAATATCTGAATGGTTTTTGCATAAAATCCATCGAGTAAATGAGAATCCTCGACAGTAGAGCATTTTTCAAAGTTTTTTTTTCTATGGGTAGCTAATGTATTTACTTGTCTATATGAATTAAAAAATACCATTAGTATCTGTATTCTGTATATACGATACGAGTACTTGTACCTACTAGCAGAACAAGTATAAGTAATCGTGTATGAATAGGGAAATTAAAAGGATAAGAAAAAGGCACTGAAGGGTTCATTTTTTTCTCCTATTCTTTTCTAATCAAAAATAATTAATCTGCGTGTAAATATAAAGCATGAAAGTGAAGGAATAATAGCTCTAGTAGAACCAGCCGATATTTTTGAAAAGCAAAAAAAAACTGACATTTGATAAATCTTAATTTGGAATTTGGAACTTTTTTGGCTACCTATCATTATTGGTCAGTTATGATGGTCAAAATATCAAAAATAAATCCTCAAATAGAACAACAGAAGCTTTAGATTCTGTTCCTATTTCATCACATTTTGAATTTTTTGCTTTTTGGTCAATTGATACACTTTAAAGAATATTGACGACTTTTTACGGTTTTAAGGTATCAATTTTGGGTTATATATTTCTTAGATTTATGTAATTCTAACCTAGTATTTGGTAAGAATTACATAAATCTAAATAATTTAGGTATCTAAAGTACCTACTATACCTACTGTTTAAGCAATGGATAGATATCCATACATACCCTACTAAAAATTGTACTAGTTATTGAACAGTATTGTAGATACATTAGATATCTGGGCATTTGACAAACTGACCAAAACCTTGATGGTACGAGTAGCTACTATCGATATTTATTATTATCGTCAGTATTTTCTTTGAAATTTTCTGTCTGAAATGATTGATAAAAATTCAAAGTTTGAGCTATTTCACTGGTATTTTTAGCTGGACTTTTGACATGCAACCTTAATTCTATAAAAAATATAAGTTTTTTGAGAGAAAAAAGTCGGCTTAGCCTAGTCATAAGCATTGCATTATTATTTTACACCCGGTCCCAGTTCTCAAAAAATCGAAATGAAAAATCGGTTTTTATAAAAACCATATAGAGAGTTGGTAGTGTAGAGTAACACGCAAATTTACGTTGCCACATTTTTACCAAAGTTTTTTACTACTACTCGTACAACTACTACTTGTATTCATTTCCACTATACATACTGTACTGATATATCAGTAGTATAGGACCAAGAGATTTTTTCGTATTTTTTTACACTTTTTTTTGGTGTTTTTGTGCCAAATTTCCAAAAACTTTCCTCATTATTCTCTTTTTATGGGGATTTCTCGAATGAAATATTCGCTGTAATTGCGGAAAACAACTTTGTTCACAAGTTCCAGCCAGTTTGACTCTAATGGCTTGGCCAACACTACCTAGTACAAAGTTCAAAATATCGCGCAAACAAACATTATAGCCTGACTATATCTGTACTAGTGATACGAGCAATTTACCACTTTTTTTTGTTCAAAATGTCCAAAACAATTGTAGATTTTTTGCTTAAAAAACTTTTACAAATTTACAACTCAAAAAGAGTAGAAGAAATTTAAGAACCCTTAAAGTCTTCTCGTAAAACCTTTTTTTGTATACTCTGTAAAATGTCCCTGGTACTACTGATATTACTATTACAAGTATTTAGAATGGATTTACCACCTAAACTTTATATCCTTGTATACTGTAAGTTGAGCAAAAAATTTACAAGCCTTGATATTTAGCTTAAGGTATCTGTAGTAGTAACTAGTAGTCAGGATTTTGAACATAAAATAGAAATAAATCTCAAGGGTCAATTGATTTTAGTTGTCGAGTAATAGGAGCAAAAAATCTGAGAAAGAAAGAGAAAAGATTTCAAATATTTTTAGGGTAAATACTCGTATAAAAGATACTTTAGGTATGCTCTTATTTTGGGTCCAAAATAGTCGTTAAATTCTTCTAAATAGTGTGATAGAATGTAGATTAGTTTAGAGAATATTTTATCAAAATCAAGTTATACATATTATCGATTAAATAGCAGTATATATAAATATACATAAGGGTAATAAGTAATAAGGGTGATAAAGTTTTTGAGTCAATATTTGTTCAGAAATGGTTGGCCTACCCGCCTGTTTGGTCCTTCAAGGCGGGGCTAACCTCCCCACAGGGTATTAATTGACTACTTGAACTTTTTACAAAATAAATAACATAACATAAATACAAACAAAAATTTGAGATTTGAATTTGGAGGACATGTAAACTACCTAATTAACTTGTATACTCGTGCTACTCGTAGTAGGTACATAATAGTACTTTATCATTTGGTAATAAAATGAATTTTGGATTTTATTCAACCTTATTTTATTCAACTGCTTTTAAATCTCATCATCAAAACCATAAAAAAACTCAAAATTTCAAAACTCAAATTAAATTCAAATTCCCTTATCTGAATCTGATAATTATCTAAAGATAAAAATATCGCCATTTCCTCAACTATTTCAAAAATTTGATTTAAAAATTTCAAAAAAATCATGAAAAATGACAATTTCCTCATAAAGTCATGATAATTTTTCAAGTTCTTAATATTTGTAGATATGTTAGGTAGTAGTACTACTACAGATTACTACTCGTACTACCTTTCAAGTTTCAAAATTCCTAATTTTTTGAAATTAATAAAGAATTTATTAGCTAGGTATTTGAAATTTGAAATACTCGAATTTAGGTAATTTAGATTTTTAGATTCCAATCCTTTACCACCATCAAAAATAATGAACTTATTTTATAGTTTCAATATACCTACTCGTATCATCATACTTAATTACTTTCTTGATTTCTCACACTATTTAGTTTTGCCTGTGATCTGATTTAAATATACAAATTATACCATTATTAAAATTAGAATCCTGTAATTGTAATAGTACCACCCTGGTAGTAGGTACAATAGTACTACTGGGCAGTGTCTTCAGTCTTATTTGTCCAAGTTGTAAATAAATAAATAAATCCAAATTGAGATGGACGTGTAGTAAATCTCTTGCTGATCAACTGAACTATAGGCCAATAATAAAAGTGTTGGACACGTGTGGGGTAGGCCAAGTTTTAAAATACTTGCACTAGTATCTATAGTATATAAGTACTTACCTAGATTGCATTTTTACCTTTTATCTTATACCAGGCAGTAGAAGCATTACAGTTTAAAATTCAGAATGATTAGTTTTTCTCGTTCAAAATCTGTAAAATTTGCTACCAGGGTGGTTTATGACCAGTTCTGGCCCAAATGACCAAAAACCATAAGGTTTGATAGCATTACTATTACTATATTCTGTAGCTTTTTCTATGGGAAGCTTGTCCAAGTCATAAAAGTCCCAAAATTTTTCAGATCTTGTGCTATAAAAATGTCGAACTTGAGCTGATTTATCCCCTTATGTCTTTCCAATTACAATTACTACAAGTATCAGTATACAAGTATCCTATTCAAATTTCGTATTCAATATTCAAGTCTTGTACTCTAAAATGAAACTTGTCTTTGTCACCATTTTGATTTTGTGAATTTGATTTAGAGTTGAAGTATCAAGCAAGAATCAAGCCTTAAAATTAGCCCTGTAAGATTTTAAGGATTTCTCAATTTCATGAATTTGAATTGACTTGAATGACCCGTTGTTTATTTTATTCAATTTATATTGTCTCTTGTATCTGTACTGCATAGTAGTACTGATACTAGGATAGGTAAATTATAATATTTGCTGAAAGACCACCTAGTACTTACTACCTTACAAATATCTCTTGTCTTTCATGGTGAATTAAAATTTCAGTTCTTTCAAAGCCTATTCTAGTACTACTGATACTATAGTAGGTATAGATACTATTATGGGTGTGTAGGCGATTACAAGATATTTAAAATTTTAAATGCAAATTCTTAAAACTATCTTTATCTCTCTAAAGTGTTTTTGAAGACATAAAATGAATTTACTTTAGATTTAGCCTGAGGCTTTTTTTGCATAAAACTTGACATTTTTGACAAAATCTCACTGCAATTATAAAATTAAAAGCTCTATTACCTACCTATAAGTGTGTGTAATTGCCACTAGTATTAGGTACTTGAGATTGTGATTAGAGAGGTTTTAAAACAATGAACAATGGTTAATTACTAGATACTGGATAGGATTGTTAGGATGAGGTAACCCTTAATTATCAAATCAACAGGGCCAACCTACCAGAATACCACTAGTATTAGTAGTATTGTGTATAGTAGGTATTAATAATTATCTATTAGGAGCCCCTTACACTTTACACTAATAAATTAATCGTATTTTTTTGTTTTGTTTTGAGGCAAGAAATTCGACCTTTTTGTTTTTACAAGCTACCTAAATAGAATTTCTCTATTTTTAAACTCACGATCAGTCTCCTCTCAAGAGTATAAGACGAGCAAAAGTACACAATTTTTAAGTTCTAAATAAGTTTTTTTCTGATTTTACAGATATTTGGTACCAACTTTGAGAATTTCTAAATTAAAATTAGTTCCTAGTAGGGTACCTTAAGTTCTAAAGTAAAGGTATAGATACAGAAATTAGAAATTAGTAATTAGTGCCTACATACCTACCTACTTAAGTATGAGTATTTTTGTCGAAATGCTAGAAATAGGCCCTAAAAATATCATGATCTAATAGGTAACTAGTTAAAGATTATTTGATTGGGTACCAAATTACATTTTTTAGTTGTAAATTTGCGTTTTTAAATTTTTTTTTAGATTATTTAAGATTATTTGTTTTCCATTATTGGACCGACTTATTTAATAAGTACAGATATCTGTATCTGTATCTGTATCTGTATCTGTATCTGTA
>JAQIXA010004365.1:0-11513 GCA_034699045.1 Nanhermannia cf. coronata Gr-Ori-00579 | reverse complement strand
TTGTGCGAGCGAAGCGAGCACTTACTATTCAACTTTGCTTGCACTTTGTCCGTCTGTCTGTTTGTCTGTCTGTCTGTCTGTCCAGAGGATAACTCGAGAACTACTGGACCGATCTTGACCAAATTTGGCATGAAGGATCCTTATAGGGTCTAGTTGTGCATGCTCAAAAAAATTTCAGATTGCCCCGCCCCTTAGGGTTGAGGGGGCCCTTTAAGGGTTCCCCATGTTAATCAAATGGGAAAAATAAGGTTTAAGTTACTATAGGGGTAATCGATGACGGAGATTCCGAATTTGATATCCGTATGACCCCGAAAATTGACCTTTAACCCAAAAAATGGGGCAACTTGTGATATCTTCATTGCTTTGCTCGTACAATTAATAATCAACTTCTAATGAGTTGATTAAAGCCTAGTACTAAAATATATATTAGAATTAGAACTTGACCTTATACAGATATGTAGATACCTTGTTTTGAATCAAAATGGTTCAAAACCCAAAGGTTTATTAACAATTGACTGACCAAGTACTGGTTATTTTTACATAAATATCTCCTAAATAATAGATACACACTAGTACTATGATTTCCTAAACTTTTTTTTTGTCGATTATTACATTACATTACATACAATATGCATTGTAATTTGAGAGAAATTTGCAAACAATTTGTATTATCCTTATCCAATGCTCCAAATCATATGGTTTGGAATATCCGGATATTTCACATCATTTCCTCAAGAGTAGCTTTTTCTCTAAATTCTACTGTACATGTAGAGTCTAGACTTATTGTTAGACTGACTATGAGAATGAAATTTGTTTAAAATATGCTGAAACATATGGTCTTGTACATACTTTGCAAATATTTTAGCATTTTATTTATTCAAGTTTAAAGGCTTATTTCTACTAATTCTCTGCTCTAGATAGTATTCTCAGATTCTACTTTTGAACAATATTTTTGGACAAGATACCTAGATAAATAAATAGTTCAGTGAGTGAATAAGTAGAATAGAAAATAAAACTAAATCTGTGACAAGTATCTATCTATGTATCTGTATTATCATTATCAACCAAAATCCAAAAAGAGAATTTGCAAATAATTTCAAAATAAAGCTTTAGATTATACTTGTACTACTCTAACATTACTGTAGTATTTATAGCTGGAATCCAAATACTTTACATAAGCACTTGAAGGATTCGAATTTACTTTATAGTACCCTACAAGAGATTATTTGATTGGAACTAGTACTTATTATGTATTAAAGTACATTTCTCTTCCGTATTAGATTCAATTCTAATAAATTAGAATTTGTCAAAAATAGATTTCAATAGGGTCAACTAGAGTCAAAATTTGAGTGATTTTATTCAAGTAATTCAAAAAATCTAAAATTTCAGTTCGAAAAAATGCTCAAAATTTTATCACATTTCTATTTAGGAACCCTATTTAAGTACTTATGTACACTATCTATCTGTATATGTGGAGATTATTCAGTTATTAGATTCAAGAATTTTGGATTTTTTGTGATTTTTTAGGTATAAAATTTTCTCTTTTTAAGTTGAGAAATTGTTATTCGATCAAATATTTGTACTTGTAATTTTAGCTTTGCTTGTACTATAACCTACTTAAACCTACTTATACCATACCTACTTAAACCTACTTAAACCTACTAAACCTACTTATACCATACCTACTTAAAATATTAAGAAATTAATCAGATTGATAAAATTATAGACACAAAATTGGGATTAGTTTTTGTTTTATTTAGATGAATGTTTTGCAAGGATATAATCCTGTCATTCAACTCCTGGTTTTTTCCTCATACAAGTATCTTCATACAAACAAGAATCTAATTTTAAATTTTGATAATGCTCGTAACACACAGTACTAGTATACTAGAACTAGTAAGTACTTGGAAATAAATTGGTGAAATTAATTAGATTTATGTATTTGAATAACTATATAGGGTAGGGTACTCATCTAGATACTGATAAAAGTTTAAATTTCTATATACTTGTAGGTAGGTAGTATAATATAAGGGCGTGTTTACCCAGTACTAAATGAATAGCTTATAAAAAAATATGCAAATATACTTTGGATTTTAATTGAAATTTTGTTTAATTTTATGTTTTCAGAGCCGAATACGACGGTGTTAGGAGCCCCCGAGATGTATATTAATCGAGGAAGTACCATTAATCTGAGTAAGTCAACAATAATACCTATACTAGTAATACTAATCTATAAATTTCACTAGTACTTACCTACGTATAATAGATTTATTTAATTAATTAATTTCTAATCACCCTCATGTAATTACAAAGTGGATTAAATTACTAATTAATCATTTTTCATTATTATTATTATAAAATAGCTTGCATCGTAGAACACTCACCTGAGCCGCCGAGCAATATCCTATGGACTCATAATAACCAGGTAATTTACTTTCACAACATCAATATCAGGTACCATTGAAGTTTATAATAAACAGATATTTAATAAAATCCATAATAGGTGCATAGTGTATGCGTATGCACATACTGATAGTAGTACCCTAGTCTTTTACAACTTACAATTTTAAAGATACTACACTACCTACAATTTTAAAAATATTGTAGGCAGTATCTATTCTTAGTCTTTTTTTTAAAAATTTCTACTAAAAAAATGCTTTCGGCTAGGGTATAGAATTACCTTAGGATTATCTCAAGAATTACATGTTGATTAAAGTATCTAAACTGTTAACCAAATCCAAAACTGAATCTTGTGAAAAAGTTTTGCGAATTTCAAATTAAGTTTTCACCTAAAGGCGACAGAATCATTTGAAAAAGATAACTTTCTTCAATTTTTGAAAGAATTCTAGATAGATTTTAAATGAACAATACTTAGGATAGGTTTAGATACCTACTAGATGTTTTTTGTAGGTACTCTATAACCTACAGATATAATAGAAAAGTTAAATAGAAAATAAATTCATAATCAATAATTCCCTACGGGTGATCAATTCCAAGTAAATTACCGACTCTAGAGAGTGTTTAATTATTTCATACCAATATAAGTACCAATATAAGTATAAGACCAGAACTTAGAACCAATGCAGAACCTAATACTAGAACTTTGGTTGTATAAATTGATTATAGTCTATACTTATACTCTACTTAATTAACTAATTGACAAAAAAGAAATTCTAGAGAAATATTCTCAAAGAATAAGCGAGTAGAGTAAAGGAGATTTTCAAAGGACTTTTTGAATCAAATTCAAAATCCAGAAAATTTTAAATTCGGAATTTGAAAAGACCTGTCTGACTGGTTCTGTTCTGGTTTTATTTTAATGCTTCTCTTGATCGAGAGTGTGAAAAGAGAAAGCTAAAAAGTTGAATTTATAGGCTTCAAAGGGTTATTTTTAACTTTATTTTAATACCTTTGATGAGTGTATTAAAGGGGCTCAGAATATCGGATTCATTTACATATTTTTGCTTACTTTTATAGGAAATCAATTACGATTCTCCTCGTGGTGGTGTTAGTGTGGTATGAATTTAATTATTAATATAGTTTAGATCATTAAGTGTTAATATTTTGTACATTATTTGTAGATTACTGAGAAAGGTGATGTGACTGTTAGCTATTTATTAATTCAAAAAGCAAGACCGAGTGATAGTGGAAAGTGAGTTACATCATTTTGCAATTTAAAAATTAGCAAAATTTTGCACAAAAATTTGACCTTTTCTCGATTTTTCTAATTAGATATAGCTGTTCTCCGTCAAATGCGATAGCTCAGGAGATTTCTGTTCATGTTCTCAATGGTAAGTCTTAAATAATTGATTAAATCCGTAGTTCCCTTACTAATTACAGATTTAAATTGACCAAAATATAACTAATAATTGGGATAAAATTTCCTGAATTGACTAGAATATAAAATTGGCTTAATTTTTAGCTTTTTATCTGAACTCAGGAAATGAACCTAATAAGATTGATTTTCAGTCAAAAATTTATAAATTTAAATCCAAATTGTACAAAAAACAGGTACAAAAACCCAAGTATTTACTCTAGGTACTAGTAGGGTACTTATTACAGCTTAGGTATATACTAATATACTTTTAGATGATTATATAATACTGTACTTGTGAATTTATGAAATTTGTAACGAGTCCTTTTTTGTACTAGTATATGCTCAAATATATTTCAATTCTGTGATAGTTTTGTTAGTAAATATTGTTAAATTTTAAGTGTCCATTTACCTACTACGAGTATTTGATTTTGGGGGAAGTCATTGCCATTATTTGCATATCCTTAGAGACTGTTGTAGATACTTTGAAGATATTTTGTATCCCCTACATTTATTTACAAAGTACTCAAATTATTATAATCGTATCTTTTTATGTAATTCTCTAAATTTTCAAACAAATAAAAGCCCCTACTGACTACAACTAAAGTCTAAGGATATTGACACTAAGGATAAGAGTACCAGTAGGTTTAACCTGAAATTAGAAAAAGTCATGCTGTGAAATTTAAACGAAATTTCTGCTACTGTTTCAGTGTATAATTTTAAATTAATTTGTTTACAACTTTGGTCATTTAAATATGTAACTTTGTCCAATCTTGTGTTTATAAACTCTGTAAAACACAACTCTAATCACTTTTTTCTCTTGTTTTATAGGCGAACTTCCAGGTAAGATTTCAATATATGCATGGATAAAATCAGTTTTTTAGAAATTTTTGAGAAATTTTTAGAATTTTTGATAATTTTATTTTTGTTAATTTTAGCTGCAATGCAAGCGGGCAACATTTCGATACAGCAATATCCTCTAACCGTTTTCCTCCTAAGTTTTGTAATCCTATTTATGGGCACCTAACACTAAGGTTTTGAAAATATCTCACAAAACAAAAAAACTGCTCGATTCTTTCAAAAAAAACTCTAAAAAATAATATCTATTCTTCCAAGTGTAAATCAAAATAAGATTTTGTGAAATTGTACAAGATTGAATTTAAATTTTTCTCAAATCTTCAAATCTTCAAATCTAAAAACAATACCCTACTTCTATGTATAAGTTTAAAGTGCGTGTATTATCTCGAAAAAAATCCTCAATTTATCCTGGACCTAATGGTAAATAATGGACTTGACTGACCAAATACCAAAAAATACCGAATAAATATTGTTCAACCCAAACAATTTATTTATTTTTGAGCCCATGTCCTAAGGATTTAAGTGGTTGTGGGTGGAATGGAATGGAATGAGAAATAAAACAAGGATTTTTTTTATCATAAGGTTTATTTGAAAATTTGAAGTGAGAGTTTATAGTGAAAGCCCCTCTTGGATAAATTGTGCAAAAAACCCTCGAGAAATACGACAATAAAGTAGCTTGAAAAAATATATAGTGTCAATAGACAGTAAATGCGTAATAGTACCTATATATATTGAATATAGATACAGTAGATTCTACTATAGTACTTTGTGTATTTTTCAGAAATTGGAAATGGGAATCTGGACTTTTGAAAATTGAGTATTTTTTAAGTAATATAGTAAATAAAAAGTAGGGTAAATCTTTACTTATATAAGTACTATTCCCCCTTGTGGTTAAGATATATTTTCAAACCAATTCATTCATTTTTTGTGGGCCAAATGACAGTTTGAAGTTTGAAAAAAAGCGACAAGAAAGTCATCAATAACATGATTGTATACCGACTGGCTCAAAAATCGAGAGATCCAATATCGTCTGGTTCAAAATAAATAACAAATAATAAATGCTACATATTGTAGATTACTAGAATTAGCCCAAAATATAAATTTCAAATATTTCTTAATATTTTGAAGCTTTTGACATAGAAAAATAACCTAGCCTGCAAAATTTTCTAATATTGATATTTTGTGATTAGGGTACTAGATTATTTTTTACTATGCCTAGATGGGGTTATTTAAGAGACTTCTATAGTCTCGAATTCTCAACTGCCAATATCAGATTCCCCCCCCCCTTAAAGTGTGAAATAGAAGCCAAAATTTATATTTTGGGCTAATTCTAGTAGCATATAATTTTGATACTTATATATTTTGGAGCAATCGGTATTAGGCCAGTAAATTTTTGGGCCTGTCTGTACTGTAACTCAAAAACTTAGCCCTTAACAAAAAAATAGAAAAATACAACATAGATACTATTTTTTGTAAGATCATAGAGCAAGTCAAATGAGTATTTCATTGAACATTAGTAAAATGAAAGCCTTGACAAAAAAAGAGCAAAAATCTCAACTATTGTGTATTATACAGTAGTACTATACTATGGGCTTTTTGATCCTGCAAATTTATTTTTTAATTAAATTGCTTGAGACTTGACTCAACTCTGGGCTCTGAAAATCGTCAAGTATTTTTTGTAGACCTCTCAAGAAATAAAATGTTTTTCTGATACTTTCAAACATTTTGAAATGAACTCAAATTTGGCCCAGTTTTTATACCAAGAATCTACCTCAACATTATAAAGCACACAAGTTTAAGTTTATCTAGCTCTTAAAAAGCTTATCCTAGAAAATCCAAATGTCAAAAGTTTTAATTAATAAAGAGTAGCTTTTAATCTCTCAAAAAGGGTTTTTTTTTGTTTATTTTTCTGAAAAATGTTTCTAAATTTTTATATCTACTACCTATCTATCTACTAATACTAGTAAGTACTAAATATGTTAAGGTAAATGTGCTATAAAGAATTAAAACTACTATTAGGATTTGGGAATTTCTAATGATTTAGGTAGGATACTATCTAAGTAATTTATAAGAATCTATAAATATTTATAAGGTATTTTATCGCAATCAAAGAATTGTATGTAAAATACATTACATATATCTTCCTAGTTAGGTTTAATTAACTTTTTAGTATCTAGTAAAATTGTATGTATTATATTCTTATGTACTGAATTACTGAATCTGAATGAGTAAATTTAAAAATTTATGTACCTTTAAAATGGTAAAATTGTACATAAGTAAGACCTACAGTATAGAAGTATGTTTGTAATGTAAAAGTAAGACTTTCGAGGGATTTGAACTTTGAAAACTTTTGAGTTTTATTTGAAATTTTTAACTTTCTCCAACTAAATACATGTACTTTGTATGTATATCTAGTATCTAGTTGTACTATACTGATGATAAATTGTAATTATAAGCATTTTATAGTATAAGTTTAATTAAAGGTTTCGATTTCAATTAAAGATACTTTCATTCAAAAAGAAAAGTATCTGTAAGATTTATTATATTCTATACTACTGTACGACTATACAAGTGTCAAGTGTAAGTTTGTGAAAAGTTCTTAAAAAAAGCATCAACTGGGGTATTTAAAGTTAATTTATATGTATCTACCTATCTATCTATATTGAAATTAAGTAATTATAAAGTACTGTGTAAATTTGATTGTAAAAAATAGTTTAAACTATAAATTATAGCTACTATGAATGTAATACATAGGTAACAAAATACTTTGGATTGAATCCCCTACTAACTTATTGAATTAATATTAAATTTAAGGAAATATCTACATGTAATACCCTATACTGAAAAAGATAATTTAAATTAATAAAATATATTTGAATTGGGATAAGATAACTTTTTTTGTTTTGTTTTTGGAACTTTTTATTTGCTTTTTGCAAAAGTTTTTGAAGCATTTATAAGGGCTCATATTTTGCCATGTTTGTAGGTTTATTTTGTTGGTAGTAGTTTTATAGTTTCTTCTAGTATTTTTGTTGTTTATTTGTTCAAAAGTAAAACTAAATAGAAAATAGACTTTGTTTACTGACATGTTCTCTTTTTGTCTAAATAAGTACCCTATACTATACTGATAGATAGTACTAGTAGATCCTGTCAACATTTTAACTTTAATTAATCCCTGAAATTCTTGAAAGTCGAAAGATTTTTCTATACTTTTTACTTATTTATACAACTGATATTTTAGCTATAAATTCATGGACTACATTCTAGAAGTACTATATATAACCTTACTGTACTTACAAGACGCATATTTTAGGTTTTTAATTCATTTTTTGTTAAAAAGGGACATCTATAAGGAACTAATTTGAGGTTAAAATGAGTCTCGAAATTTCAGATAAGATGTGTGATACACTACAAAGTATGAAAGGTCAAAAGGATAATAGTTCAAAAGGGCAGCTTTTGGGCCCGGAGAGTATCTCATTCGATAGAGCTAAAAAATAACCTTTTGGGAGTGACCTTGTTTTCCAAAAAAATTCCTTGAGATATTTGAGGTCAAATGCTGTTAATTTTGAAAATAAAAGTAAGAATTTTTGTTTGCAAATTTCAACCATATCCAGAAGGTTAGAATGCGAAATAAACTAGGCTTTAATCAACTCACTAGAGTTGATTATAAATTGTGCGAGCAAAGCGTTGAAAACGTCTCAAGTTACCCCATTTTTCGGGTCAAAGGTCAATTTTCTGATTAAATGGATGTCAAATTCGGAATCTCCGTCATCGATAACCTCTGGAACGAGATAAGTCTGAAGTTATATCATTTTTTGGGGTCAAAGGTCAATTTTCAAGGTCAAAGGTCAACTTCCGGGTCAAACGGATATCAAATTCGGAATCTCCGTCGTCGATTACCCCTAGCACCACTTAAACCTTTGATTTTTACCCATATGATTACATGGTGTACCCTTAAAGGGTACCCATGACCCCAAGGGGTGGGGTAATTTGAAATTTTTTTCAAGCATGCACAACTAGACCCTGTCCTGTAAGGGTCCTTCAAGCCAAATTTGGTCAAGATCGGTACAATAGTTCTCGAGTTATACCGCGAACATACAGACAGACAGACGGACAAAGTGCAAGCAAAGTTGATTATTGATTAGTAAGTGCTCTTTTCGCTCGCACATTCAATTATCATAGATTTATTAGATATTTTTATAAACTCAAAATCATAAATTCAATTTATATAAATCTTAGAAAATTATAGATCGAGTAAAGTTAGTCTACATTTAGTCGAAAATTCAGCACTGAAAAACCAAATTTTTGCCCTTTTTAAGGTGAAAATGGATGTAAATCTGGTTTTTCATATATCTAAAAGAATCTACCTTTATTAAAATTTCTCATTGAAAGACAAATACGATCTTTATAAGTAAAAAATGATAAAATTTCATCATCTTTTAAAAAAAATTACATTAACTTTATCGTAAATTGCCTTATAAAATAAAGAATACTAAATATGCTAGCAGAATTTAGCTATTTATTTCACTATTTTGAGTTGAGCTAGAGGTCTGAAATCGTCAAATAATCATCAAAAAAGGGTTCAGAAATTTCAAAATAGAGATACATAATCCAAAAAATATGTTAGGTAGGGTACATCAATATTTTGCTTTTTAAGCATCCTATATTTTTAAACTCAAATTCACAAATTCATTCTAACTAAAGATAACTTTAAGTCATAGGTTAAGCCAACATTAGTTAATCAAAAATCCAGCCCTGAAAAATCAAATTTTAACCTTGTTTTTACATTCATTGTGGCATATCTGTAAATACGACTTTCATAACTAACTAAATTTGAAATTCCATCCAGAAAATCATTCAGTATTCAGTATCTTTAAAAGATAAAAATGATAAAATTTCAGTAGTTTTTAAGAAAATCGACTTAAAACAAACATTTGGTAAAAATTAAAAACTTGTCTTATAAAGGATACTAAATAATGTAGCTAATTTTAGATATTTATTACATCTACAGATATTTCGAGCTGACCTAGAGGTCTGAAATCTGAAATCATCCAGAAATGGTCTAGAAATTCATAAAAATCCTAAAAATATCTAGTTTTTATCAATCTTATCAATTGCCAATAGGTACATCAAAATTTTGTTATTCAAATCAATCTGTAAATCTGTTATCTTTCACATCCAAAAAAAGCACACAAAAGTCAAAAGGATATTTTTGGGTTCTAATGGGCTTTCTGGCCTTTATATAAAAATGAGACTTAACATACAAGGGCCTGAAAGCTCAATACAACCTTTTAGATACTTCAAAATTTTGTGGTTTAAGCATCCTATATTGAAAAAAAGATAGATTTGTGATTTGTTCAAAATAGGAAAAAATTCTTGATTTACTTTTTGAATTGGATTTACACTTTTTGTTATTTTTAAAATTTCAAGAATCCGATCGGATTTTGTAATTCGAATTTGCACACTTTAATTTACTTTTAGATGTGCCAAAATAATTTTCATGTAGTAGAAATTTTCATTTGTTTTTTTTAGGTCCGATTTAATCTCATTCCTATTTTGATTGAATTTTCCTCTTTATTTTTGATCTTTATTAAAATACATTTATATGAAATTAGTCCAAAAATTTATTAGTTTTATTTACAAAGTAGTTTAGTTTAGGTTATAGATTATAGATTTAGAGATAGAGCTACATAGACTAAAAATAAAGGAGTAAATTCAACCTAAATAGGGATGAAATTAAGTCTTTTTTTGTGGAAATAAATCAGATCATGAAAGTGTTAAAATGTAAAGGTGAGAAAAAAACCCATTAGAAGTATCCATACAATAAATAACTCGAACGCGTATTTCTATCTTGAACTTGTACAGCCATTTTTAAAGGCTCTTTATTTCACAACTATTTATATAAATTACCCAAGGGGGAACTTTTACAGTTTTTTTTTGGTTTTTTGGTTTTTTTTTTGAACAATTCAGCTCATTTCATTGCTAAAAAAATGGAAAGTTTGACCAAGATTGATTAAATTGATGATTTTTTTGCCTTTTCAAGTACTTACTTATCCTTAGATTATTTAAGTACCCTACCTACTATAGTATTATAAGTGAAACAATGATTAATTAGACTTTTTCAATTAATTATCATCGTTATTTACAATTCCAATTGTGGTATTCTTATCCTAAATTTCAATTTTGATTTTGAAATCCTTGATTTCGTAATCCAATCGAATTAGCAAAATAGTGTACCTATATTTGTAACCCAACTTTTTTTTAAAAAAACAATCAAAATTTAATGCTGATAAATTCCATTTGGAATCAAAAATTTTACAATTTTAGTTTTGATTCAAATTTTGATTAGCTCAATTTTGTAACCCTTATAATGGTATTCTTATCTTAAATATTAACTTTGAAATCCTAGATTTTGTTCGGAATGTAATGTAAGTAATTAAAATTATCCATTAGTGAATGAAAATTAAGATTTCAAATTGAAAATTGAGATAAAAATACCACTATAATAGGTTTTTAAATAGGGATCTTTCTCGAAAAATTCGAGAAATTTTGATTTAATCGTAAATTAAGTCGAGGATTTGAAATCCTTTATGGGGATATTATTTTCGGTTCTGTGACAAAGGGCCTACATAAAAGAACCTACAGACAAAGGGCCTACATAAAAGAACCTACAGACAAAAGGCCTACCGGCCCTTGGCCTACAGATTAAGGGCCTAAAGAGACAAATGGCCTACAGGCTAAGCACCTACAGACAATACATCTAATCTAAATGCTCAAATTGTAGGTCATAAATGGCCTACATTTTATTTAAACTAAATTTTTTTGAAAATATATCCAAAATATATAG
>JAQIXA010004364.1:0-11513 GCA_034699045.1 Nanhermannia cf. coronata Gr-Ori-00579 | reverse complement strand
CTGTTTTTATTTTGAAGATTTTTGAATTCAATTGGCTGAGGTTCAATTAA
The DNA here is from genome assembly GCA_034699045.1 of Nanhermannia cf. coronata Gr-Ori-00579. Lineage (NCBI taxonomy): Eukaryota > Metazoa > Arthropoda > Arachnida > Sarcoptiformes > Nanhermanniidae > Nanhermannia > Nanhermannia cf. coronata Gr-Ori-00579. Next base: position 11,463 of record JAQIXA010004364.1, on the reverse strand, counting down.
AATCCCTGTCCAATTGTAATCTCTAAATCAAATTTTTATTAAAAATTTTTAGAAAATTTTGTAAAGGTAATTTTAGTAACCTCTCTAGGGCTAAAGTATTTGACATGATTTCCCCATCTAACAAAAAATTTCATTGTCAAATTATGAAACATAAATTTTGAATTTGTAAAAATTTGTTATTTTGAAAAAATACCATGAGCTCCTGTTTCAACAAAAAATCCGTTAATCTTAAATAAAATATAGATATAAGAAATACCTATAATTTAAAAAAAAAATTTATACCTTATCTTTGAGTATTATTTTGACATAAGAAGTTTGACCCTCACTCGGGTCGCCTAAAATGTTCGAAGAATTCGTCAAATTATACCTAAAACTTGGTAGAGCTGGAGCAGGTTCGAAAATATGATGTGATTTTATAAAATTTGTAATTCTCCAATCATCTTGTTGTATTCCTGAAAGTATTTCTTGTAAATTGAATCTATCATCATATCTTGAGTCTTGAAAGTTTGGATTTTTAAGATTTGAATATGAAATATATAAATAAATAAATAATAAAAGGGTACAAAAAGTTATGAATAATAATTTTGTTGAGATTAATCGAAGTTTTCTGTGATTGAAAAAACTTGAATTATTTTTATGATTCATTTGGAAAAGTTAATATTTATATGCAAGTGGCCAGTATTGTAATTGCATATTATAAGTAATTATAACCTACAGAATAAGCAAAATTTTGCATGCCTTTCCCCCATATAAAATATCATAACAGTAAACCTATACTATCTAATCTAATACACTACTCCTTACTCCTTACAGTAAACTAATCTTAAGCTATTTGCATTTAAAATTATGACTTCTAATAATTAGGCAATTACATTATTCAAAATTCAAATTTAATTTAGAAATGATACTATGTACCTACAATGATACTAGGTACCTACAAAATATATGTTGTATAAAAACTATTATGAAGTTAGTAAAGTATATTTACTTTTGCAATTTTTTGTACCTATACATATTTTTAATTTGTATAGATAATACTCGTACTACATAGTCATAGTACATACTCGATAATTGTACGTACATAGTGCAATTATAAATTACCTAACTACATTATGTAATGCATTCATTTATTTCAGAAGTTAAAATTAAAGAAAATTGAGGCCAAAATCGGGTTTCTCATTGCTGAACTAAAGATCCATTTAAGATTCTTTTATACCTAATCTCACTAATCACTATTACTAACTAACTATACATATTATGTACTACTTATATGACAATTGTCAATTATGATTATTTATTATACAGGGTGACTTGAAAGTCCCTGGGTCCTCTTTGAATGTGAATGATTCAAAGACCATAAGCCCGATTTCCATGATATGCATGTCATTCGAAAGAGGTTGAACAAACTTTTATATTACATATTACATGTCATAATTAAATTATCCTAATTACTGCGCTAGGATTATTTTACGAAAAATAGTTCTTTTTTCTTTTCTTGGAAGCTAGCTTAGGTTACATAAATTAGGTATTTTCTAAAAAAAAACGCAATTTTCTAGGTGAAGGAATGATTTTGGGGTCAAAAGGTGCTGAAATTTGGATTCTCCATGATGGTAAAAAAACCCCTAAAAGTCAAAAAAATTGATAAAAAATTAATAAAAAAAGTAAAAAAATACTCAAAGTGCCCCAGCAGAATTCAGGTTTAGGCTTTTATCCCAGCTTAAAGCTTGTCGCCCCGCTCTGCGGGGTAATGCTCAAGTAACAATCACAAAAAATTTTATTGAATTTTATTTTTCTGTTCAATTTCACTTCCTTGCTCTTCTGTCTTCTCTTCTTGCTTGCAATAATATTTTTTTAGAGATTTTTTTACAAAAACTGACCGAGACCGAGATCGAAAAGTTCAAAAGGTCAAACTTTTATGAGAACAATTTGTCAACTTTCGTCACCCATTTCATGAGATAAAAGTAAGTACAGTACATTACTTCCATTACATCTCTTTTATTTCATCATCCTTTTCGTAATTTAATAATTTGATAACCCTATTTAACAAATCTACCCTACCCCTACCAATCAATATTATTATTATTAAATAAATAATACTTAAAAATATTAAATAGGTCGAACTGGACGAGTTTACAGCATCACCCTTCGTTTGACCATGAGTTTTCGGGTCCAATATCAAAAGCAGGTGATTGCAAGGGCCACCCCATACGAATTTCCGAAGCGTGAGGTTACGGCCCATATCGTCGAAGCTGACACCGATGGCTATGTTTACGTTTTTGAAACTCAAGGACCAAATATCGAGAAAGTAAGTAAATACATAAAAAATAAAGATTATCTAGATAGATAGATTATGTCAGGTCAGGTCATAGTCATGCCCAACTTTTGATTTAAATTGTACCAGGGATGTCTCAAATAATTTGGTAGTTAGCATTAGTAGTAGGGTACTTGAGATTGAGATTGAGGCATTAAATATAATTAGGTACGTAATACCAAGGTCAGTAGATATATCCTACTAATCTTGGTAATACTATACGTTACGTGTAAGTTGTAAGTAATTGATGATATTTATTTTTCTAATAAGTTTGAGGTAGGGTAGGTACGTAAATAATAAAAAAATATATATTGTGCAATGTATTAGACCTAAATATGGTTATTTAAATTAATATAAATAATTAATTAAAAATAATAGAGATCCTTACTTTACAAATAGTACCCTACATTCTACATAATATTACAATATAATAAAGGTCCTAGGTATTTGCTTTTATAATTTTTACTTTTTATAAGAATTTTGTCTACCTACACTGCACTGTTGTATTGTAAATTGCAAGTTGTAACCTTGAAAGGTAATGATGATGAATGAAAATGAAACATGCACCTTACTACTTATTAAAAATACTTTACATAAATAATAACAATAAAGAATAAAGAATAAATATAAATAAATAGGTTTAGGTAGGTACTAGATTCTTCTATAAATATGTACTGTAGACTGTACTGTAATACAACATCTGATCCATATTGACTGGCAATGACTAGTTGGCTAGCTATATATATTATATTATATTATATTAATTAATATTTAATTAAAGCTATAAATATAGTTTAAAAAATGACTTATTTTTAATAGTACGTAAAGCTGTTTAATGAACTCGAAAAACACTACCTACTAGAAAATCATCCAGATGCCGAGTTAAAATTCGAAGATGCTGAAGTTGGGTTGGTAATTGCTTGTGAAAAGGATGGGGGTATTTTTCGTGGAAAAGTCCTCAATATAGATTCAGATGCAAGGCATATTAAAGTGAAAGACATGGATAATCAAGAATTAACCATAATTGTATCAGAATACGAGATATATAAAATGAAGGATCAATTTCTTAATAAAGTTCGATTTCGAGTAAGTTTAGTAAGAATAATGCCTTCCTTAACCTTTGATACATTCGATAATAATTTATATTATTTTTTTCAATGTCCGGTGAACCAATTAGAAGCCAGTAAAAGTAAAGTGCAAAATGTATGGATTAGAAATGCTGACTGGAAATGGAACCACCTATATTCATGACGCAATTACTGCTCTCAATATCTTGGGAACATCACAGAGAGCAGTTGATATGGTGCCTGATCCAAAAGTTAAAATACCTGCCCTGGGATTCCTACACAGAGATAAAGATTGCTCAAGATTTATAAGAAATCAAGAACTTTTTAGTTTAAGTATCATACGATGGATTTCAAGAATGGTTAGCCAAAGGATAAGCAAGATACAGAATGTAATCAAATAAATACTGAATACTTGCCAATAATGGTTTTATAAATAATTCAAATATTAAACTAGTTATTATTATTATTTTATTATATTAGGACGAATCAGAATCTGAAGTGAAGATAGCAAGTTATGACAAAAAGGGATTCCTCTGGCTTCATTTTTGTGACCAGATTGATCTGGTCAAGTCACTCAAAGAACACAAGAAAAAAGACAAGAACGAGTACAAGAAGCCACTGACCGAAAGAGATTTGTTTATGCTCAAAGAGCTTCATAAAAGATCAGGAGTTTTTTTAGCCAAACTCGAACAAGGCGATGAATATTATCACCGAGCAAAAATTCTTAATTTTACAAGAGATTCAGAGGTATTACCTACATCTTATTTAATAATTTTCCGTATTTAAATTTAAGGATGCCAATCTAAATCTAAACCAATCTTTTTTTAATTCAACTCTGCAAACTGCAAGGCCTAATTTTGGTCTCTACTGTTTGTAAAATATGTTGAGGCCAAATATCTGGGCAACTAAGCTAAATAACTTACAACCTACTTAACATTAACATTAATAATATAGTGGTCTTTTTATCTAATGAATGACGACAATTTAAAAAAAATTGTATTCATTTGTTTTTATAAATCTTTTAATAAGGTCCTGAGATTGAGATGTTTAAAAAATTGATATAGCCAAAATTTTAGTCAATTTTATCGCTTGTCTCTAATTGATAATATTTTTATAATTTCAAGGTGTCTGTTCATTTCATTGACTATGGGAAAGAGAGATTGGTACAAGTGAATGACTTGATTCCGATTTTTGATCAAGATTCGATTTTCAACCATGTGCCTCCACTTGCTGTCAAAGTCCACCTGAATCAAGTCGAGTTTTTGAGCCCAAAAAATGTGATTAGAAATATTGAAGAAGGATCCCTAACTTTAAAAGTAAACACCTATTTATAAAATAAAGTTGGCATTTTATAATTCATTACATAATTACCTCTAGATTAGTGATGCTTCATCTTTAGCAAATGATTTCCCCGAGATTGAACTATATCGAACCCAAAATGGAGTAAAAATCCACATCAATTCTATTTTAAAAGCAAAGGAGAAAGTTTACAAAAGGGTTCCTCAACTCAAGACTTCACTTAAAATTTCACCTTCACAAGATATTCGTGCTTCTAGTAAAGGTAATTGATTCAAAAATCTACAATCATTTTATAAATGACTATTAAAATTCTAGCTATCGAGAAAATCGAAACGATTATTCCACCAGATCAAGATCGCAGAGGATTTATAATGAGTAAGTACACTACTTGATTTCATCCTTTGCTTTGCATATCTTTTTCTTGATGTTTTGATAATTTAAGTACCCTAATAAATCCACAATAATATTCATAAATAGGTCAAACTGCACAAATCAGGAGACACCTTGATTTTGCCATGCAGAACACCAGGTCAAGTATTCAAGCTCAACAGGAACTGCTTGCGAAGGCTTCTCCATACATATTATTACCCCAGTGTGCGGTTTTGGTCAAAGTCATCGGTGTTGACCTTGATGGCTACGTTTACATCTATGAAAGCTGTGTCAAAACTAGTAAGAAAGTAAGTAGGTAAATCCATAAAAAAATAAAAATTATCTAGATAGATAAATTAGGTCAGTTCAAAGTCATCATGTTCAAATTTTGATTTATATTGTACCAGGCGGTCCCAAATAACTAGATAATAATTAAGTAGTTCATATAGGTATGTACTTAAGATAATTAGTAATTATATAATTACAATTACGTATATAATACTTAGGTATCTACGTAGTTAGGTGATAGTTATTTTTTTATATAGGTAGGGGTAGGGTAGATACGTAAAATTAAAAATATTCTCGTAAAGAGAATATTACAACAAATTATGAATTTTGCTCTTATGTCTTGGCCAAAATATGGTTATGGTTTTTAAAATTAATCATAATTAATTGTTAATTAAAAATGATAGAGATACGATTAGTACTTGCTCATAATTTGTAATTTTCATAAGAATTTTGTCCACTTAAAAGTAGGTATAATACTGTTACATAAATAATAATAGGTGGGCACTTACGATTAGCACTTAAACTTAAGTATATATTAATTATTATGTTCCTTTGTTTTGTAATACAATATATGATCCATTTTGACTAAATGACAATGACAAGTGTAGCTATACATATTAATATTTAACAAAAGTTTCTATTTATGGTAGGTTATTGGTTGATGCTTCTTTATAATTATGGTTTAAAATATTACTTCTTTTTAAATAGTACCAAGGCTTGGCTAGTGACCTCAAAACCTTCTACCTACGAAAAGAACATCCAGAGGTTAAATTACGACTCGAAGATGTTAAAGTTGGGCTGATAGTTGCTTGTGAAAAGGATGGGGAAATTATTCGAGGAGAAATTCTCGAAATAGATTCAAATACAAGGAAGATTAAAGTTAAAAACGTGGATAATCATTTAACCACAACAGAAGACAAGGTGTTTAAAATGAGGGATCTATTTCTTCAAGTTCCATTTCGAGTAAGTTTAATAAGAATAATGCCTTAACTTAACATTTGATATATTCGATAATAATTTGTATATTTTTATCTTTTTACCAATAATAATAGGCAGTAAAATGCAAATTGTATGGACTGGATATGTTGATTGGAACCACCTATATTCATGATGCCATTATTGGCCTCAAGCACTTGGGAACTGGATTGGAAGCAATTAATTTAGAACCTAGGCTAGAATCAACGCCTATCCTCATGATTCAACATAATGAGTGCTCAAGAGTAGAACCATATAATGAACCTTTAAATTTAAGAATCATACAATGGATTTCAAGAATGGTTAGCAAAAGGATCCATAAGATGCACATTGTAAGCAAATAAATACTGATTACTGATTACTTGCCAATAATGGATTTTAAAATAATTTAAAAATTAAACTAATTTGTATTATTATTCTTATATTATTAGGACATATCAGAAGTTCAGGTCGAAATTGCTCACTATGACAAGTATGGATACCTCTGGCTCCATTTTTGTGACCTGATTGATCTGGCCAATAATATCGTACAAGTAAAAAGCCACTCGACCAAGGAGCCACTGACCGAAAGAAATTTGAATATGCTTAAAGATCATCATAAAAGATCGGGAATTTTTTTGGCCAAATTTGAACAAGACGATGAATATTACCGAGCAAAAATTCTTACTTTTACAAGAGATTCAGAGGTATTGCCTATATAATTAATAATTTTCCGTATTTAAGGATACAAATCTAGTCTCTTTTTTTAATTCAACTCTGTAAAGCCTAATTTTGGTCTCTATTGTTTGCAAAATACGAGTACGTAAAGGCCAAAAATCTGGTCAACTATTAACTTACAACCTACTTAACATTAATATTAAATAGTGGTCTTCTTATCTAGCAACGACATTTCTAATTTAAATTATGATATTTATTATTAGTATTTATTAACCCTTTAATAAGGTCATGAGATGTTTAAAAAATTGATACAGTATTAGTCAAAATTTTAGCCATTATTATCGCATTTCTCTAATTATAATTGATAATATTTTTATAATTTCAAGGTGTCTGTTCATTTCATTGATTATGGGAATGAGAGCTTGATAAAATTGACTGACTTAATTCCAATTATTGAAAAAGATTCGATACTCAACAATGTGCCTCCACTAGCCTTCAAAGTCCACCTGAATCAAGTAGAATTTTTAAGTCCAAAAAACGAGATTATAAAGATTGAAAAAGGATCCCTAACATTAAAAGTAAACATCTAAACAAACAACTATTTATAAAATAAAGTTAGCATTTTAATAATTTATTATATAATTTTAGATTTGTGATACTTCATCTGGAAAAAAGAAGAATGATTTCCCCGAGGTTGAGCTATATGGAATCCAAATCCAAGATGGTGTAAAAGTCCACATCAATTCTATTTTAAAAGAAAAGGAGAAAGTTTACAAAGAAAGGATTTCACAACAACTCAAGATTTCACCTTCACCTACACCACCCTCAATGGAGTTAAAAAGTGAAACACCTAAACTTCGAAAATGGTCACCAGAAGAACTCTATTCTTTTAGGAAAGGTAAATGATTCAAAAATCTACAAAAATTCATTTTTTTAAATGATTATTAAAATTCTAGCTACCGAGAAAATCGAACCGATTATTCCATCAAATCGAGATTGCGGATTATTTAAAATATCTTTTAATGAGGGTTATACAAAGGGATTTTCGACTGTAAGTTGAAAACTTACTTATAATCAATTGATTTACATGTAGGTACTTACCTTTTACACTAGATGTAAGTTAAGATGGTACTTTATTTTTAGATGCAAGACGGTGATGGAATTGATAAACTAGCAGATTTAGAAAAAGCCATGTTCAAGTATTACGAGAACAACGAAAACATTCTGAACAGAGGGTACCTGAAAGAGAAATCTTACTATGCTGCTTTTATCGATTGTCGTTGGGTCAGGTAATCTTAATTTCATATTACAGATCTTTTTTATCTTGAATTTTTACCTTATGTAATATGTACCTACATTATTGGCATTTTAGAGTAACCACATTGGACACCATTGATCGTGAACATGAAAGACATGACGAGGTTGATGCGTTGGTCATTGATCATGCTGTAATTAGAAAAATCGAGATCAAAAATTTAAGAATTCTCAGCCACCAATTTTATTTGCTTCCCTATCAAAGTTTTTTCGGATTAATGATTGGTAATTTTCAATACTTATACTTTTGATAATATAACATAATAATGTGAAATGTTCCTAAGTACTAATATTAGCTATTCAAAATAATTTTCTAGATCCACGAGATAAAGGTCCGTTGTCAACATATCCGACACGAGATGATTTTCGACAAATATTTAATGTAAATAAACTCTTAGCAGTTAAGATTGTAACTAGAAATTTTTTCCCCAATATTGGTGGAGAATTATTAAGCTTTACTTTATCAAGTTAGCTTTTTACTGTTTAAAGAAATAATCTTGTAATATAAAATTGTTTTGTTTATTTTCATTTATTTTTTATTAAAGGCATTTATTTATTACCTAAGTATGCTAGTACTTAAGTTAGTACTTATGTTAGTACTTAACCTATTGTATTTTCGTAATGATAGTTAAAGTTTAGGTTTTAATCATATACTATACCTACCTTAAATATTTAAAATTAGTTACTCTATTTATTAATATATAGATCTTTTTTAGGAAAATTCTATTTAGTACTGTGGCTTAAAAAAGAACTATTTTTAGTACCTAGATAAGATAAGTAGCTTGGTATATTTCTACAAATTACTGTACTTTTTGCTTTGAGATTCAATAATACAGTGGAGTTCGCTTATAAGAAACCACCAGGGGGGATCAAATTTAGTTTCTTATAAGCGGTTGTCCACTAAAGCCGAACTTCGCCTATAAGAAACTTGGTTCACTATATCCGATATTATGTACATGCTGTGTACATACCTATGCACCTATATGAACACATAAAATTAATTAAATACATTATATATCCTTTTCCATTAAATAGTACTAGGAACCTGTAGATAAGGATACATTTCATTTCAAAAATATATTTTATTAGGATCCAAAAATTTATTGAGAAAAATAATCTGTTTTTTATTTTATTAATTTGAAATGGCTCTTTTGAACAACCTTTTCAAAACAATTTAAAAATGAAACAATTTCATTAGCATCTGCTTCTTTTTCACTACATATTAATAAGTAAGTGCCCACAAGCGAATTTGTGGGCACTGTGGGCAGATGAATCAACTTTTTTCAAGATGCTCAATATGTGTTCTACACTTAACTGTCTTCTTGATTTAGTGTCTTTGTCATTTTGATGAATTTAAAGTTTTTTTTACAAAAATATAAAAATTGATCAAATCAAAATTCTCGATCAAGTTTTTTTTTTAAATCGCCAGTCAATTTTATCATAAGTGGCGCTTGCAAATTCGCAAATTCCATCAAGTTTCTAATAAGCGAACTTTTGCTGGCTAGGGATAAAATATTAGGTGTCTTAAAACCGGATGTTTCCTATAAGCGGGTTTCCTACAACCGAACCTCTTAACATATAATTCCCTATCTCTTCGGCCGGGACTTTTAAAATTGTTTCCTATAAACGGAGGTTTCCTATAAGCGTGGTTTCTTATAAGCGAATTCCACTGTATATATAAAAGATTGTTATAAACAATACCCGTGTTGAATGCAATGAATATAGCCCAATCTGAGAGTAAAACGTAAGAACTGTGAATAGCATAAGAAATTAGAATTAAGTTTAATTTCATCACTATATTATGGTTAATTAAACCCATATATTTTAGGTATAACATTATAATTATAATGATTTATCAATGCTCTCTACTTTGGATGGGTCTTTATGTGAATACAAAACTATGGACAATGGAATGAAATGAACTATGTACGATATTCGTAAATTATTTTTGCGGAATTTTATTATTTATTTTGTAAAAAACGGTTTTTAGTTAATTTTGTCTTAAAATTTCTTCAATAAAGTGACCTTCTCTTTACCTTAATTAAACCCATTTAGACAAAAAAAAATGTGATTATATTTCTATGTAATAATCAAAAAAAGGATTAATTGAATTATGAAGTATCATATTATGTAATTTTGATCCAGAGACACTTATCATCAGCATCAGTTTCAACTCTCTACGTAGAGTACTTAAAGGGATACGGATACGGTCCTCATTTGTGGAAGTAAAAAGGCCATTTGATACCATGTGGCAGAATTTAGACTCTAGGAGTAAGTATAGGAAGGGCCTTAACCATTAAGACTCTATTGGTATAATAAAATATTAAAGACAATTTATAAAATGTAATAAATAATTATATAAGTAAAAAACCTTTGCTTATTTTCACTTGTTTTCTTCCAAAATAATTTGTGGAGAAAACAAGCATTTGACATAACCATGTTGAAGATGATTAAAAAACTGAATAATATTTCGTAAATCCAAACTTTTCGACTCTTTCTCAAAAGTATGAATCTTCTATTTTTCTTATCCACTTGAATTCTTGTGTACAAATATTTTACACCTATTTCAGCAACTTCAAAACCTTCTTTGACGAGTTCTTCCATAATTAATATTTTTTAAATAGCATATAGTGCCCCACCCAAATTATGAAATTAATTATTTTGGCTATCTCTCTAGACCTTTTCTTTCCAAATAGAGCGTCTTTTCGTTTGATGCCTAAACAAATCAAATCCTTTGTTTTTGTTGTAAAACTGCCTGCTTCCATAGCAATAGTAGGTTAGAGTATAATTATGTTTTTTTTAAATTCATAACATTAAGCTAAATAAATTCCTGTTCGTATGTGAATGTAGTGTATGCTTTTATTATAATTTTGAATAATAATATGGACATAATTTTGGGTGGTACATTATAATATAATATATTATAATAAATTTTTTAAATGTATTTAATGAATAATTACTTAATTCTATGATTATTTGCCTTGAATTTGAATACCTTTTCAATGTTTTTTTTCAAGGGAATATTCGGCTTTCTGAATTTTGAATCAGGCCTAAGCATTATAATAATAAACTCAAAGATATTCATATCATGCATGCCCTGATCGAGTTTAACCCTATATTGACCGGCGCGGGCACCAAATGCCCGCAGCCTTAAACATGCTTGAAAATCTTCTAAACTGTACA
>JAQIXA010004363.1:0-11516 GCA_034699045.1 Nanhermannia cf. coronata Gr-Ori-00579 | reverse complement strand
GTCAAATGATATATATATATGCCTAATTTTGACCCTAAATGACCTTGTCCAAAAATACTTGAAAATTTTCCAACGTGCGAGCTGAGCAGCAGACTGCACTGGAGACGGCAGACGACAGAGACAGAGACAGACTACTTTTTTGCAATACATTTTTACTTTTTTTCTAAAAACTTAACTAATTTAATCAAGCTAATTAACTATTTAACAACAATTAAGTTTTAACTAGGTAATTAACAATTACCGATCTTTGTAGTTTAACAATATCCAAGCTCTCATATCATAGCATAGCAATACTCTTTGAGTTTTGAGTAAGCAGTAATAAGATTATCGTCAACAATTTTCTAAAGAGCTCGAGGCTATAGCTGTCTGGTCTGGTGACTCAAAGAAAAGAAGGCAGGGAGGGTGAGAATTGGCTTGGTCTTGGTGGTGGAACTGCAGGTGATGAAAGTAGAGGATGACATGTAGGATTTAAGACTGTCTGTCAGCTCAAGAAAAGTGCATGAACATGCATGAATTTGTCGTTTTCATCGATTGAAAATTGAAATGAAATTAGAACTTATGAAGAATCAAAAATAAATTGTTAAGTTAACATCATAGTTAGTTAAAGAATATGTCCTTCCCTCAACAGGTAAGCCCTAATAATTCTCATCAATTCCTTATAATATTAATGTATGGTACTATTATTATAAATCATTGACAAAATATACAATTAATATATTATACCAAATAGTTATTAATACTGCCAGGTTGGCTTTTTATTATTATTCTACTTATATTATTATTAGGGTATACAATTTATAGTTTTGTTGTATGTATAAAGTATCTACCTAGTCTAAAAAATATTAACCGAAATGATTTTGTATTTTTAGAATGATTTGCAGGAGGTAGAGGACATGGAAGTGGATGAGGAAGATAATGATTTTACCAACAACATATTTAATGATTTTGCAAACCTCGATAACGATTTTGCCAACATCAATAATGACTTTGCCAACAACATCAATAATGACTTTGCCAACAACATCAATAATGACTTGGCCAACAACATCAATAATGACTTGGCCAACAACATCAATAATGATTTGACCAACAACATCAATAATGACTTGGCCAACAACATCAATAATGACTTGGCCAACAATATCAATAATGACGTGGCCAACAACATCAATAATGGTTTGACCAACAACATCAATAATGACGTGGCCAACAACATCAATAATGACTTGGCCAACAACATCAATTCCAATATCGACACCAATAATGGAGGTATATATTAGTATGCACTATGCACCTTAATCTAATTTTTTATTATTCATTATACCAACATATAATTTATCTAACTTATTATAATATTATTTTAGAAGGAGAAAGATTTGAGGATGATGTTGAGGAATCAGCTAGATCAGAAGCTACTTTTCGATTCACCGTAGAAAATATATCCAGACTTCGTGAACACGTTTTTTCACCTCCCACGTAATATTATTATCCTTAACTTACATAATTTATCATTTATCCTTAGCTATACTAGATTTCTGGAAATAATTTTTTTAAATAAATCCACAATTTGTCAATTCAATTTTATTCTGATTCTGTGATGATAGTTTTGTTCGGAATCTGCCTTGGAAGATCAAGGTCGTGCGACAGTCGGATCGAAAGTTCTCATCCTGGAACGTATCTCTTGGGTTATATATACAATGCAACGGTGAGGTGAAGTCGTCCAGCTGGAGCTGCACAGCTGTTGCCAACCTCAAATTGGTCTCTCATAAACCAGGATGTGAAATAAGCAGAAGTAAGTTACAAAACAATTTCATTGTCTTTATACTTATCGTAACACCACTACACTACTAACGATAAGTTACTTTATCATTTATCATTTCTTTTTTTATATAATTTTGCAGAAATAAGTCATACATTTCATTCAAAGGAGAATGATTGGGGTTTTTCAAATTTCATTGATTGGCCTGGCTTAGTCGATCAAGCTAAAGGATTTATTATAAATGACTCCATCACTTTAGAAGCACAAGTTAAAGCAGAAGCACCTCATGGTAATCACACTAACCCTGGCCTTCCTACAAAATAACTTTTTAAATTTAATTAATTTTAAATACTTCATTATGGTTTTTCCTAAATAGATAGATTTTTTATATGATACATATTCATTTTAGGTGTTGATTGGGACTCAAAAAAGCATGCCGGTTATGTTGGATTAATGAACCAAGTAAGATTGAAATATTATCATTACACTTACTAACTAAAGATCATCTCTTCTTCGGTTTTGTCCCTTTCCTTAAGTAGTTAGTAGAGTATAATTTATTTATGTATTTCTACTAGACTTATTTTAATTCTTGAATCGTTAAATATATTTTTGCTAGGGAGCAACGTGCTATATGAACTCATTACTTCAAACTCTGTTTTTTACTAATCAACTTCGCAAAGCCGTTTACAATTTACCTACAGAGAGTGACGATTCGACCAAAAGTGTAGCCCTATCCCTTCAAAGAGTCTTCTTTGAACTTCAATATTCGGATAAACCTGTGGAAACTAATAAACTAACAAGGTTTTAAACTTTTTTTAATTCTAATATGTATAGACTCACGATCAGTAAAATTATTTAATCTAATTCCATAACTAGGTAATATTTAATATACTTATTTATCCATTGATTTTTAAATAGATCTTTTGGATGGGAGTCACGAGATTCATTTATGCAGCATGATGTGCAAGAATTTTTACGTGTCATCCTCGATAAGCTAGAGAACAAAGTAGGCACAATATTTTTATTTTTTGTCTATATGTTATTAATAATTTTTTTTAAATATTTACCCATTAGATGAAAGGAACATGTGTTGAAGGTATTTAAAAATAATAAACATAAAAGATGCCCACTCCATTTTTTTTATACAATTTCATTAATTGTTGACTTATGATATTAATAGGTAATATCCCGAAACTGTTTGAAGGTACAATGAGTTCCTTCATAAAGTGCAAGTATGTTCAGTATGAATCCTCTCATCCCGAGACTTTCTACGACATCCAGCTCCCAGTGAAAGGTAAAAAGGATATTTACGAGTCTTTCAAGGACTACGTCGCTACCGAAGTTCTTGATGGGGTGAATAAGTACGACGCTGGCTCTTATGGGCTCCAGGATGCGGAGAAGGGCGTCATTTTTACCTCATTTCCACCTGTTCTCCATCTCCACCTGATGCGGTTTCAGTATGATCCAATTAAAGACTCATCTCTCAAGTCCAACGATAGGTTATTATTATTATTATTCTCTTTATTATTTATTATTGTCTTTCCTTATTAAGAAAATACATTCTTGTTTGATTTACAGGTTCGAGTTCTTCGAGAAAATCAAACTCGACGACTATTTCAAGATTAAAGACTCGCCCCTTAATAACACTGAGGAAAAACAGACAGCTGAGTATACCCTCCATGCAGTTCTCGTTCATTCAGGTGACTAATACAAATAACCATTTTTGTACTTTGTATAATTAGGTGTTTATCAGGATCTACATAAAATTTTCTATATATGTACCCTATTATACTGTATAGTATACCTACGATCTTACTATTTAATTTAATTATTTTATATTTTAGGGGATAATCATGGTGGTCATTATGTAGTTTTCGTGAACCCTAAAGGAGATGGAAAATGGTGCAAATTCGATGATGATGTTGTAGCTAGATGTACAAAGACTGAAGCTATTGAGAATAATTTTGGAGGACAAGAGGTTTTATTTTATCCCTTATTTCTCTTATACATATTGACTATTATTTCTATTTCTATCACAAATATTTATTTCTACTATTTATATAATTAATTTGTGTACTAGATGGATGATTTTCATCCTGGAGTAAAACAGTCTACAAATGCATACATGTTAGTGTATATCCGAGATTCTGAACTAGATCAAGTGCTTAAAGATGTAACAGAGGATGATATTCCCAGAGAACTGCTCGAAAGACTTAAAGTAAGACCATCTGCTAATTATTATTTTATTGTCTAGTTTATCTTATTATTTGTAACTCTTAACTGAAACTGGGATACTGTTCATTTATTAGGAGGAGAAAAATATTGAGATTTTGAAGAAGAAGGAAGAGTCAGAGGCTCATCTGTACATGACTGTGCCTGTGATCACGGAAGATGGGTTTTTTGGACACCAAGGTTCTGATCTCTATGACATTGAAAAAATGTCCCCAGCAACGTTGGCCTACTTCAAATCCTTTAGAGTCTTGAAAACCACCCTTCTCAGTGGATTTCTCTCAACCCTCGCTGAAGCATACGTATGTCAATAAATAATACCTATCTATTTTATAATTATATAATATATTTTTGAGCACTTGAGTCATGGGTTATATTTCAATAGGGACTTTAATAAAAGCTAGGTACTGATATAAACCAAATCAAAACTTTTTTTGGCTTCAAGCCTGCCTGTAGATCTTGAAGTTTGAAGCTACCTAATTTGAATCTTGTAGATAATTTGTTTAGTTAAAAGCAGTTTTAAAAAAGCTTGTAAATATGTCATTTTAGTCTTGAAGCGTTTTTCTACAAGAGAATTTGAAAAAAAGGTTTCTAGCTTATTAAGGTCCCTAATAATATCCATACTATAATTGGTAATTATTATTATATAGGTATAGATATATTGATATTCATTGTAAGAAATTGTATTAATTTTATAATTTCACAGGGAGTGAGGGAGCATCGTATAAGAATCTGGCCGTTTACCCAAGGAGCTAACAATACGTTGCGTCCGGCTTTCCTGGACGTCGTTGGCGAGGGGGGGAAGAGTTTGAAGGACACGCTCTACACGACCAAAAATCGGCCTGTTTATCTCGAAATGCTTCCAGTCAGCTGCCCCATAGACCAGGCCCTTCCACTTTTTGACAGCGTAAACGACGGTAGGTATATTGTAGAGTTTTTTTTTTGAACTTATTAAATTATGATAATTATATTATTTTATTATTATTATTAGTCATTATTTTCATCAAAATGTACGACCCCATCACTGAGACTTTACACTACTTGGGGTAAGAAAATATAAATATATTCCATCTTACTTAACTATGTATCTAAATAATCTCTTATCAAAATGTGGTCGTTATTGTAATAGTATTAGTACCAACTAGAGGTGCCAATCTCGAGTTGGAGACTCATAGTTTTCAATCTTGAGTCTAGATTGATCTCGAGACTTTTGCTATTCGAGATCTCGGACTAATCTCGACTTAATGATTTAAGCTTAATGTTAGATAAAAATTTTAAATTCTACTAAATGTTTATTTCTATAATTTGTTTTATCATTTGGAGATAATTTTTAATATCATCATATCCATAAAAGTTCAAATTACCGAATTGTATAATTTTAACTCGCTCAATTTAAAAAAAAAATTATATGTTGAAAAAACTCATATAAAAATTCATATCGAGATCTCGATGTGAATCTCGAGAGGTTCAAGATTACAATTTTCTAATCTCGAGATAAATTTGGCTGCGATCTCGACTTTCGAGATTCATGAATCTTTAATTGTTGGCACCTCTAATTACCAACATTTTAAATTTTGTACTAAACTAACTAAACTTTGTAACTTTGACTAAAATGAATTGAAAATCCATTTTCTATCTCCTAATTTAAAATCTAGACACTGGTGTACTCCAATTGATACAATTTTGAACGAAGTAGCAAACGAGTGTCGTAGACTAGCTGGTTTTGACGAAGACGTGTCCATCACACTCTACGAGGAGATTTCAAGTGGAACTATTGAGAGGATTGTGGACCTCAGCAGATCTCTCGATCAAGGCCTTGAAGAACTGATGGATGGCGACATCATTGTTTTTCACAGGAATTTCGAACCTAATAAAAAATATAAAAGTCTTTGTGATTTCTATATTTATATTCAATATATGTAAGTCACTTATAATCACAGTAATTTATTTTACGATAATTAATTATTAAACTATGCTAACCAATACGTTACAATTTCTTTGTATTTTTTGCTAAGATGTGAAATAATATTTGAGGATAAAAACAATAGTACCGAGAATTTTTCTATTGAAATGAGTCTCAAATCAAGTTATATGGAAATGGCGACTAAAGTGGGTCAGAGAATTGGAATTGATCCATTATACCTTCAGTTTTTCAAGTGCCAGCTTAACAAGTAAGTTTAACTAATTCAACTAATTATTATAAATAATATACGAATTTTTAAGTATCCTATCCTAATACTTACCAAGATAAACTAATGTTAACAAAATTTTATGGGATAAAAATAGACATGTAGTATCTGTTATAGTTATTATATAATTAGTAATTAGAATTAGCAATCAGGAATAGCAATAGTACTTAGAATTAGTAATTGAAAAGAAACAATTATCATTCTAATTGAAATTTATTTGCCCGACAATTGAAGGGATTATCCTGCGTATCAGATCAAATATGAGCCAGAGTCTGGTGACGGAATTGACTTGTTGAACATATTAGCTCCAGCATACAAGACCACTCGAACTAAATCTTCATACAAGATTTTCTACCAGATCCTCGGAATTCCCATCACAGAGTTGGAGCACAAAAAACAATTTAAACTCGCCTTCTACACTCCTTCAGACAATTCAGGTATCTATTAAATTTAAATGACTCTCCTATAAAATTTATATTATTATTTCATAACTCTTAAATTATCAACTTGGTCTTGTTATTTGTTTTTTTGATTACTTATTCGATTTATTTATACCTAATACTAATATAAATATTGTGTATAGAGTGTGAGTTGGTTTTCTACGTAGCAAAGGCTCCACAATTGACGATCCGAGACGTTTTGGCTGAACTGGGGAGGGCTGTGGGCAAGGAGGGTACCAGACTACGCATGGTAGAGATATATTTACATAAGATCATTAACTTCGTTCATGAGGACACATCCGCTAACATTATCCAAAACAACTCTAGTGCGAACCGTAAATAATAAATAAACATTAATCCTGCTAATTTCTTATACAATTTCATAATGTAATGTAATCAAAATTCAATGTGCAGGTTATTACCGAGGGGAGGAGATATCGCAAGAGCTCGAGGTGGGTCCTTCTGAGAATCTTGTTCAAGTGGCGCATTTCCACAAGGAGCCATATACTAGATTCGGTATTCCCTTCCTCATCAAGGTGAAATTAAAATTAAGAAGGCTACTGAAGCTGGCTATTTTATTTTTTTTTAATTAAAATTCTTTTCATTCTAATTCTATGGTGTTTTAGGTGCGAATTGGTGAGCCTTGGAGTGATGTATTGACTAGGGTTCAGGCAAGATTAGGAGTGAACGAGAAGGATTGGGAGAAGATGCGGGTAGCACACGTGGTCGATGGCAAAGCTTTCTTCCTGAACAAGGGAGCCAACGGTCTGGTTCCAGCCCAAGCATTTAGCACCCTAGCGCCCAACTTTACATCTCGACCCTGGATTGGCCTTGAGTATGTGAATCCAAAGGCATCTGAACCTAAACGCACGGAAAAAGCTATCAAGATCTACAACTAAACTAACTCCATACCATCGTTCTTTATCCTACCAACAATAAGTAGGTAAGTCTTTAAATTAAATTAACAACACCAACCTAACTAAACCTAAAATATTGTCAATTTTGCCTACGACTTCAACTTAAGATTAGAGGTGCCAATATCGAGCACCTATTTGAATCTCGATCCTGAGACTCATAGTTTCCAATCTCGAGACTTTTGTTATTCGAGATCTCGGACTAATCTCCACTTACTGATTTAAACTAAAGGTTAGATAAATCGCTAATTTTCAATACTTTATATTTAATTTTATAATTTGTATTTACATTTGGAGCTATTTTTTATAATATATTCTGTATTCTGTACAGAATAATATTCTGTAAATAATTCATTTTAAAATCGCTTCATTTTAAAAATGTAAAAAAAAAAATCGACAAATATTTTGAGAAAAAATGTCGATATGAATCTTAAGGCTCAAGATTACAATTTTTTAATCTCGAATTGGCATCTCTAGCTTCAACTCTATAGGCTCTAAATCTCAATTTCTGACATTAAATTTTTTTTCGACGATGAGTTTAATTATTCTATATCCTAATACATAATCGGTATATATTATTATGTTTCTTATAGGAATTAAGTGAAAGAAGAGAGGATACTGTGAGTGACATGAAATTACCCTATTCTCCTTCATCAATCCATAAAAATAATAAAATAATGATACTACTAATTATTAATCTTTGAGTAGATTGATTGATGTTATAATACCCTACTATTATGCTTGAAAATATAAATATTATAAACTATAACTTACCTAGGTCTAGTTGCTAAACTTCAAAATAGTATTTACGATTAATAATTATGTAAAATGTAATAGATGACTATTGCTGTTATTCAATAATTAATAGATAAAATAAGTTACCCTACTACTACATTATCATTAATGATTTGTATATTTACTCTTATTAAGTTAATTATATTTACTCTATTTTATTTTGTTAATAAATAATACTTACGATTAGCTGTACATTATAATACATGTTAGATAATATTAATCCTATACGTACTCTACCTAATATTTAATTAAATATTAAGTATTATAAATATTATAAATATTATACCTAATACTAAATAAAAAATTTAAAAAAGCATGACTTTATAAATAAGGGTAAATAATCTTTAAACCGTCTATTGAATTGAAATACATACGAGGAAATATAGAGCATTTAAACTTTTGAGCATAGAGTATTTTATCGGTACTTTGCATTTTTTGACTGTAGAAATTGGATTTAAAAAGGATTATACAATTCAGCTTCCAGGCCTTTGCATGTTAAACTTCAATAAAGGCTAGGCTAGAAAGGTTACTTTAACACGAACAATTATACTGATAATTGTATTTTTAAATGTAAATTATATATTCTTAGCTGGATATTTTGAAGTTTCTTGTTCATTATTTTTTAAATAAGACCAATCAAAAAGATAATATAACCTAGTGTACCTATAAAGGTCCTTATAAAGCTTAGTATAGTACAAATAGGTAGTTAAGAATAAGTGGTAAATTGTAGGGTACATAAATTCCCATTTTTTGAGTTGAAAATTAAAAAAATTAAGATGAAGAATCCTTTTTAATTAATAAAGCTTAATAAACAAAATATTAAGGATTATTTCTTCGATTTCTTGCCCTCATATTCTTCTCGTGTTCAAATTGACGCAAATCTGTTCTTTGTAGAAAATCTTGACGCTCCAAATAACTAAAAATAAAATAAAATATAATATTTAGTTTAATATGTAGGATACTGTAATGATAATGATTAATGATTTTAAAATAGTAAAACTTACCTCTCTTTACTTTGAACATGATTCTTAAGTTCCTCATCAATTCCTTCAGACTTTTTGAAAGTTTGCCAATCGAGTTTGGTTTTTTCCAATGTTCCCAATGTTTTCTTACTTTTATTTTGACGAATTGCATTTAATACTGTTTTAAGATTACCACTTTTGCCATTTAGACCAATTGCTGCTGGATTTGAACTGAGTACACTACTTATACCTTTACGACTTGGTGGAATATATTGTTTAGCCCTACTAGGATCACTAATTGAATTACCATTACTTAAATAAGAACTCAGTTTTCTACCAGTATCGTGAAATATATTAAATTGAGAGAAAAATGATGCATTTGATGCAGCTGCTGCCGATGTTGAAGTAGTTGGTTTTTGATGATCGATTGTGTCAGGGATACTATTGATTCTTTCATAAACTTGGAATTTTTCACCAGCAAAATCGTATGTTATTGTTTCAGTTGTTGTACTCGATCTTCTACTATCAGCAGAATTCTCGTCCTTGTTAACACTACTTAAAAAATCTGTAAAAAATAATTAAAATAATCAGCTATTCCTTCCGTTCAAAAATTATCTATGTTTAGGTTTTAGAAACAATTTATTAAATCAGCTATGAATTTGATCTAGATATTAAAACTACTGTACTACTGATACTGTAAATATTCATATTTAAGTTTTTCAGAGCTGAATTAAATTTATAGATCGTACCTGCCCAGAGTATATCCGTCTTTTTCTTCTCTTCTTCGGCATTAACTTTGTTCAATTCAGCTTCAGCTTCTTCTAACCTCCTTTTCTTTTCTAACTCTTCTGCCTCAAGTACTTTTGGATCAATTATAAAATCCTCATCTTTCTCATCATCATCACTTTCTTCATCACTATCTTTTCTTCTTTTCCCATTTCCATTTCCATTCACAACTTTACGACTCTTTTGAGATCTTTTTGATTTCGTAGGTGATTTCTTTTTACGTTTTCTGCCCTTTTTGGTTCCTCCCTCGTCACCACTATTAGCTTCTACTTCAGAATTTAAGTCTGTGTCTTCTTCAGTGGTTGCATTACCTTGAGGAGAAATTAAAAATGTTAAATGTTATCAAAAATTCTCGTATTTCAAAATATTACAAATATTAGGATCAAAGTCGTCATCATTAGAACTGTCGGAGAATTCATCAATATCTTCTTGATCCATTAATTATGTAATTTAACTTGAATAGCCTGTAAAAAGTAAAGTAGAAAATAGATCATCAATATGAACTCAACATCAATCATTAAAACTCCAAGCCAATAAACTCTTAAAATATTAGCCATGCAGTAAAATATTCATAAAAGGTAAGATACTCGAATGGAACCGAAAAAAAGGAGAGAAAAGTAGGGTACTAGATATATAAAATAAAAAATGGTTTTTCAGAGCTGAACAAGACAGACCATATTGTAGATTTATGATGATTAACATTGATTAATGATTATTCACTGGAAATTAGATGTTTCATTTAATTTTTTTATGTCTTACTCTTACGATTAGTTCAATTAATATTTAGCTCTGATAACTGAAAAACCTTATTCAGGACTATCTCTTTCAAGTAAAATAGAGTAATTGAGAGGTAAAAATCTAGTTTTTCATAGCTGAATTAAAATTTGAATGAATAATGGAAATACAAATAGTACCCCCTACTACAATATATTATTACATCCTTGATTCGATTTCGATTCTTGATAAAGTATTTTATATTTATTATTACCTATATAATATAAATCATTCATGACTATGACATGACATGGACTACAAACTTACAAGCATAAGGGCAAAAGCATGTTGGTCAAATTTTGGTTTTTCATAGCTGAATAGCTATTCTAGTTACTTTACTTTGCTTTACGAGGCAGACAGGAGATCGAGATCGAATTGAATTTGAATTGAATAATCTAAAAAAGACAAACTTACCTTTTAACACAACACAATTAAAATTATAAAAACCCGGATTTCGACAAATAAAAAACGGAGATTTCAATGAGGATTGAAGTATTCAGTATTCAGTATTCTGTTATTTTTTTATTTTTATTTTTTTATAGTCTCCTCGTCCTCTCCTCATCTCAAACTGAACTAAACTAACTTTCTCTCCTTAAGGGGGTATCTAGAGACACCAATAAGCCTAAATTCTGCCGCATGCAATCAAATGACCTTTTTGGGTGGACTGG
>JAQIXA010004362.1:0-11518 GCA_034699045.1 Nanhermannia cf. coronata Gr-Ori-00579 | reverse complement strand
GGGCTGCGGTTTTTAGCCAGAACAGACCAGAATAGAAATTTAACCAGATATTCAATAGATTCCAGAATAATATTACATATACATATGTTCCTACTCTACTACATAGTAATATCCGTATTATACTTATACAGCTTAGATCTACTATACCCAACAAGTAACCAGACAGTGATGTTACAAAAAACCAAAAAATTCCAAAAGAATTTCGAACATTTTATAGATTGACTAATAATCGTAAGTATCTATATATTATTATACATAAATGCCTATTTAATCCATTCATATCCTTAAATTTTCTTATTCCAATTTTATAACTATTTTAGTAGACTATTATCGAAAGAAATGTCGAAAGAAATCCAAATTTATTGATACAAATGATATATAGGTACCTAATAATGACAAGGTACTGAACTTAGGATATGGTTAATCGAAAATTTTAAAATTTTTTTAGAAATTTTGTGTATTTTAGTTAGTAAGTTTACTTGTAAGTGTGTAAATGCATGTACTAAAGGATAAGTATAGTATTTCTTCTTTGTTTCCGAAGGAATTCATTGTAAGTTTGCTGGCTGCCCTTTCCTCCTCGAAGAGAGGAGTAAAATAGAAATACCGGTTTTCGGGACTCTCTCGGGAGCTCTAATTAATACTTTAGCTGGATTGGAACATCACGTATAAACTACTATTCAATACACAGTACATATAATAAGTACCTAACCTTACATACATGTAGATAATGAAAGGATATTACTCGTATATAAAACTCATCACTTCACTACTTCACTATCCGACGAGGAGAGTATGGATATTATTATTATGCTCAAAAGTTCCGAATTCTGAATCTCAACTATTCATAAAATATTAAAACCAAATTGACTATACTGTATGCAGACTATCATAGAAGCAAATTTTCAAAGAAATTACAACGAATACCTATACCCTACCTACATTACATACCCTACATTACATACCCTACATAAAGAGAAGAAATGAAATCAAAATGAAATCACCCAAAATTTGGAAATTTTGAAAATCTCAAGATTTCAAAGCAAATAAGAATATTGAAGTATTTTTATTTCTATCATAATAGGTACTCGTAGATGTTCTGAATGAAATTTTGATTCTTTAAGCAGGACTCCAAAGCTGGATTCTTAAAGAATAAGATAAAGACAAAATAGGTTATAAAATTGAGCAAAATTAGTTAGAATTTAAGGTTAGAAAATTGACCAAAATTTTGAGATTTTTACCATTTAATGAACGATCTACGATGATTGTAATATGTGAAATTGCCAAATTATGGAAACTTTAATAATTTCACGCCAAATTTGTGTTTTTGTAATGATTTTACCTATCAAAATTTAAGAAAATAGTTTAAATATCTTGTGTCCTTAAAGCATTTTATTTCTCATTCAGTTTTTGATGAAAAAGTAAACTTAAATTTGATACGAGATGCAAGCCCAAAAATACATTTTTTGTATCTCACAATCAGAAACAAGATCTGTATATCAAGTGTAAATGAGCTTTTTGGGTTGATTTATACCCAAAAGCTTTTACGTAAAAAAAAACAGAAAAAAATTGCTCAAAAGTGACCAAATAATATGATCCTTATCATCTTGAAGGTACAAGGGTCCCAAATGGACAATGTCCATTTATTTTATCTTACTATAGCACTCTGCTTGCTGCTGTACAATATCCCAAGTCGCCAGAACTACGAGTAGATAAGCATCCATTTTCATTCAGAAATTTCCGCTTTTTCATCTTGAAAAAAATCTTGAAAAATCACAAAATTTCTAAACACTTGTATATTTGTATGTAAATTTGTACATTAAGAACATGTTCCGAATGGGTAATTTTGTAGTTTTTTTCTCTATCTAAATCTTAAATCTTAAAATTGAGGATTTCAGAAGCTGGAAAGGGTCATAAAAAGAAAATAAAATAAATGAAACAGTATGACCCCATAAAAGTGTCTGCAAATGTATTCTCTAGAAATACAGATACTCGTATATGTATCGTGTTGTCTCAATCGGGGACAACAAAAAGCGTGTTTAGAAAATTTACAACTTAATTGCTCGAAAAATTTGTTGTACCCTACCTATCTAATAGAGGAAAAAAGGTCGATTTTTGGGGTCTTGAGGACAAGTTTTTGAGCTAATTGTCGACCCCAAAAAGTCTTAAGGGTCGACAACTCAGAAAATAATTTGAAAAACAGAAAGGGAAGTGGTCAATTATTTACCTTTTATTTGAACTATTTTTCTACTTAAAATATCAATTTTAAAGCTTCAAATTAGACAAAAAAAGATACAATTTAAGAGTCTTTGAATCGAATTTCAAAAATCGAGTTTTTAACTACTCTTATACAAGCATATTTTAAGATTTCAAATCACAAAATTACACTATTTTGTATTGATTTTAAAGGCAATTTTAGTAAAAAAAAATAGTAGACATGCTTTAAATTTTTTTTAAATCTAAAAAAGTAAAACTTTTAAATAAACATACATAGGATACTAACTTTGGGTATCAGGCCTTTATATGAGATTTATTATGTGAAAGGCCTAAAATCCGAATAGATCCTTTCAATACCTAAACAGTAGCCTATAATAGTATGAATGTTTACGACTTACGAGTACCTACAAGTTAAAATAATTTTAAAATTTCACAGTTTGGTTTTGGGTCATAAACCATAGGGATGGGATGATTGGTCAAACCTTTTATTCTTCAAAATTTTGACCATTTTTATGAATTTTTATGAATTTTATGATTAAGTCCCGTTTCTGCTGATCCTCTTAGGTTTACTAGTGTAAAATAAGGTAGGTATTTATAACTTGGTCAAAACCTCAAAAACAAATTTTTATCACCAATCAGTCAAAACTATAGTCATAAAATAAAGTTATCACTTTTCAACCCCTGAATAAAAACCCTTTTATATTACAAAGTAGAATACCTTTATAGGAGTAGGATACTTAAAGATACTTAAGTAGTAGGTATCTTAATACAATAATTTTTGTTCAAAATACCAGCTTTTACTTAAATAAAATTGAATATTTTCATTCAAAAAGGATCATAAAATGAAATAAAAATGAAAAATGAAAAAAATGTTTTGTTTGACAAAACCAAAACCGGAATTTACAACCAGAAACACTATAGAGTATAAATACCTGTTTAAGGCTACAAAAATTTGTAAATTTCAAATTTTTAGAGAATCTTATGACAGTTTTAAAGTGAATTTTATGAAAAATTGAATTTTTTCTTAAATAACAATGAGTATCTTGCAAAAATAAGCTAACTTTCTGCCTATTTAGTCGATTTGAGCAAAATATTTTGCCATATTTTGGAAATTTTTTGCTAATCAAAATTCATTCGTCAGATAAATCGCATTTTCAGCTTATCCCTAAGTTTTGAACCTAGAGGTCTGAAATTTATTAAATTTGGACTCAATTATCTCGAAATTTTTGATTATAAAAATATAATATGAAAAGCTTCATTATATTATACCCTACTGATAAATGTATCTCTAGAAAACAAACATTTGTGATTCAAAAAGGCTTTCTTAAATGCCATAAAAATAAATATTTAAGTACAGGAAATGGGGATTTTTTTGTGGGAAATTCTAAAATCTTTAGATTATACTATAACTTATATAGGTAGGTATATGTATTCTGCGGTCCATAAAGAAACAGTAGGGGGAAGATCGTAAATTTGGTACATTATTTATTTATTTAGAAAAGTGAACCCTTTGGGCCCTATACTAATACTATAGAACTAACCATAAGAAATAAAAATATTTTATTTTATTTTATTTTATTTTATGAGATAAAAGCCAAGATTTCCCTTTTCATTTGGACCTTTTCACTTATCCAATTCATAAGTAATTCACCACCTTTATATATACTAGTACTTATACCTATACCTATATATACTGATGACTGATACTGATACTGATACTAGGTATCTGTATCTTAAGTTTTTGAGGGGGGATTTGAAAACAATTATTTTAATTATACCTACTATATAGGTATAGGAAATTAACATCTTCATCAAATACTCAAATACTACTTACTCTAGACTCAAGATTATCGTGTGGCAAATACACCCAATTAGCTCGCCTCAAAAAGCAAAAATAATTTCTCTCAAAAAAAATTTTCAATTCAAAGGAACATTTGATTTCCTATGTTCGAATACCCTATATACGAATACCCAATCTATTATATTTCTAATCTATTCCATATTCCTTTAGAAAAAAATTGAATCGGCTTTAAAACGATCAAAAAAGTCAAGATTTTTAAGTTTTTTGATAGTAAAAGCTAATTCATTTATATTAAAAAATCAGACTTCTTATCCTTATTAGTCTTCTCAAAGTACCTTACATTTGAAGAAATTTTCAAAATTTTGAAACTGTTTTGAGAAATTTTTCGTTTGAATTTATTAGTATCCGTTATTTTTTAAGAAATTTGAAAAACCAAAGGATATCTTTGGGAGGTTAGGCTTTCTATGGTTTTTATATGAGGTTTGACAAATTAAAAGGCCTGAAAACAGAATAGGTCCTATGAAAAGCCAATTTGAGAAAGAATATCTATGGATTATAATGGGCTTTCTGATTTTTATATGAGCTTTAACATGCTCAAACCTGAAACCCGTATCTATCCTTTAAACTAAATTTTTATCTACCAATCTTTTTGGAAAAATTTAACAAAATTTTGGACATTTAAATCTCAAATAAATTCGAAATTATCAAAAAAATGCTAAAAAAAATACTTTAAAAAAATGTAATTTTGCAAAATTTTAGAAAATTTTCAATGAATTTTCAAGAATTTCTTAAAATTTGATGTTTATTTGCAGAAATGTTGAATTCTTAGTTGTATTTCGTTATGCCTTAGTTTCGACCTGTATTGAATGACCTGTATTTCGACCTGTATTGAATGATTTCTCAAATGATCAAAATAGGAAATTGAGCTTTTGTAAATTTTAAGCAATTTTTGAGATCGTAAAAAATGATTTTTACGAGTTTTGTTGGGCAAAAATTGAGTTTTTGAGTTTTGCGGGTTTCATGCAAAGGGATTTTAATGGTTGGTTTTACAGACCCCTTTGCCTGTAATTATCCTTATTAACTCTTGTTCGTAAAATTTGTACTTTTTTTAGCTTCCCAAAATGATTGACATCTTCAGACTCGAACACCTACTTTTTATTTCTATACCCAATTAGCACAAGAAAATAACTCGATTCAAGAGATATTAAATTTATGAAAAAAAATGTCTACATTTTTGAGAAATTTAATTTAGGTAACAAGCAAGGCTTCAAAACTTTCGAAAATCATACCTATTATTATGTATGCTATTTTACATGCATATTTAAGTACAAAAATTTAATAAGGTTTACTGTATCTGTACTCTGTACCTAAAGGAATACCTAAAGGAAATGAATTAATAAATTTCAGGAAATTAACTTTATGAACCTTTGTTGACATTAACTAATTTGAATAGGCTTTTTTACATATAGAAATTGCCTATATAAAGTTCAAAATTAATAATAGTACTACCTAAAGTAAAATGTAAACTGTTGATATTTTTGTGTTTTTATGGTTGTGGGTACTTAAGGGTCTCGAAAAGCCAAGGACTTCTTTACGGTAAACCTCCAGACACTCCCACCAAAACCAGCCAGAACTACTACTCCCTCGATTTTATTTCATTTTTAAAGGCAAAAAAAACTGGAAATAGAGAAAAAGTAGCTTCAAAAATAAAGATAAAGATGTTACTTTTAAAAGCTCTCAAGATACTTACAATTTGTATCTACAACTTCATACTTACTTCATACATACCTATTATATAATTTTTATCTTACAATATCCTTTGATATACAGCTTGAAATCAATTTATCTAATCACAGATAGAAAATTAGAAAATCCAAATATCGGGGCAGATTTTGGATAATTCGATGCAATTTTCTAAAGGATCTCTTCGGCTTTCAGGCCTTTGCATGTTAAAACTCATATAAAGGCCAGAAAGGCCATTTTAACTCGAAGATATCCTTTGGAAGATTTTGAAACTCATAGGAAAATGTGACAAAACTAGAGAAAACTGGGCATTTGTATATCTAATATTTTTTTTTAAACTTTACAGATACATACTGGTATATTAGTACTTTATATGGTAGATACTTTAAATTATTGCCCAAAGATAATCTAACAATTATCGGTATGATAAAGTATCTAATAATCTTGTAAAAAAAGCAATTTCGCCTTTGATCTAGTATATATATGTGTATAATTCTCTGAGCTTTTTAATTAATTCTGGCTTTTTGTAGGGGTAAAGGAAGCTCGTTAATTACAAAAATTACCGGAAGTTTGGAATCTCTTTATAAAATAAACATTTTTCTATCACTAGTAGTGGGTATAGTAGGGTATTAGATATGATAGTTATACAAGAAGCTGAGTTCGACGGGTTCCATCGATTGGAATTGGCCCCTGGGGCGTGTCCTCCAATTCCTACAAACTAATTGCCAGCACTTCCTTAAATTTATTGCTCGAGAAAAATTAAAAATTAACATCTTACTTTATATTAAAAAGTAAGACAATTTTAATTTAAGCCCGATTTTTGGTTGAATTTACCCACTATATTTTTGTCTAACTCTACCCTCATGTATGAAATTAACCCAAATTTTTTTAAATCTAGTTTTGGTTAGGTTTAAATGTTTTTTAAAATATGGGGAAAATTCAACCAAAATAGGGATGAGATTAAATCGGAGCCCATTAAAAATGCCAAAAAGTTAAAATCTTATAATTTCAAAATCTTATTAAGGTTTAAAGCTGCAGACTATGGTACTAATCTTAAGGGATAATAAGATACAAAATCATTTTGAGGACACTTAAAATGTCTTACTTAAGTACCCCCTACCCTTGACTGGGACCAGACCCTTTCTCACTATCTCACTACTATTATCTAATTACATTTTTGGGCATTCTTATTGGGCTACTTTTTGTATTTATAATTAACAATATAAATTGCCAATTGAATCCAAAATTCATTTAAAATGGTATCAAGTATTACACAAATACTGCATGCTTAAAAGATTATTAAATAATTACAATTTGCAAATAATAATTGCTATTAAGTATAATCTATTTTAAATCTAAATCTATTTTAAAAAGAAGGATTTCTAAAAAGATATCTTCGGGTTATAATGGGCGGCTGGCTCTGTGGCCTTTACTATGAGGTTTAACATGGGAAAATCCAAAGACATCCTTTTTTTGGTAATTCACAGGATATTTGGTAATTTTTTTAGACCAAACTCGAAATCATTAAGGTAGTCTTACTTGAGATATATATGTAGGGTACTGTAAAAAGTCAATATTTGAAAAATCTATATATAGCTAATACAGAGTATTATAGGTACTTACTTATCAGTACTATTGTACAATAGTACAGATATGATATAACTGATAGTTCAATAGTAGTCATCAATTTGTAGGGTACTACATACTATTGAAATTTAGATTTTAATTTTATATTTAGTTTAACTAAATTTAACTAAATTATTTTAAATATAATTACATTGCTTATTAATAACTAGCAGGTTTGAAAACTGACTTCGTCCGTGTAGGTTACATATTATGTATCATTTTAAGTTTGCAATCAATAAAACTCCTGCTTGGTTTTGCATATTATGCATCAGTTAGAAAGGTCTGCATTCAATAAAAAGCCCGTGAGGTTGAGGTTATGCATCAATTAGAAAGTTTTGCAGTCAGTAAAAGACCTCCCTGACCTTGAACCTTGACCTTTAGAGGTCACCGACCTGGGGAATCTTCAAGGGCCCACCAAGACCTTTCTATTGGTATAACACATCATAGTTATAACTCTCAGGGGCTGAGATATGATTTTTTGAATATACATACTTGACTCTTGACATGGTTTAGGCCCTCTAGTGGCCAAACCGTCCATCAGATCAAAAGGTCGCCTATATAAAAAAGACTCACCTCATTGAGCTCTATCGATTGGTAAAAAGAAAAATTCAAAAAGTCCAATTTTTAACATGGTAACCTTTGCACCCGGGGGGAACCGGAAGTGACCTTGACCCGGACTATAGCCTACAACCACCTCGGGGAGGAACCTAATAAGCATGCAAAATATTGGAGCTGTAGCTCTTACAGTTTCAGAGTCTATTCTCCCCTTACAGACAGACAGACAGACCGAAATGCAAGGGGGAATGTGAGACTACAACCAATGGTCATCATATGACCTAGGGTGACCATAACTGGAATAAAAAAAATCTTGACAAACGAATTTATAATATATACAGATAATCTGTATTGCTTAAAAATATGGCTACAATTTCTACAAACAAAACTATCAACCTATAAAATCCAAAAAATAATTATTATTATTATTGTGTTTGACTTCAAAGTTACAAAAAAATGAAAAAAAAAATCGATCTATAAGGACAAGTGAGGTTTTACAGTCAAAAAAAGTATATGTAAGTAGGGTACATATTATGGTAAAAGGATATTTTTATAAGAAATTATATTTGCTATCCTTATTATAGAGAGGTTTTCGACAAAAATAATCGCAATTTATCACTCAAACTTGAAAATATTATGATATCTATATTACGAGTAGTATCTATTTATATCTATATCTACCTATATGTATTAGTAAAGTTGAAATTTTTAGATTTTTTTTTGTTTGAGGTGTCGGCGGAAGTGAGGAGGCTCGCGTGACCACCAAGCATTTGCTCAAAATTTGACTTTTCTATTATTATTATTCACTAGAAAAACCTCTCTATAAAGTACCTCTATCTAGGTATATAAAGTACTCGTAATATAAGTATTAAACAAATCATATATTGTAGCTATACACTACAGATATTATGGTTAATGTGGGGGTTTTTTTTAAGGCAAAAGCCAAAAAATCTGGCGAGGTTTCTGCGGGTAGCTGGGCTGACCAAAGCGAAACTTCGACCTCAGAAAACAAAAAAGAAACCCAAAGTTGGATAAATCAAAAAGTCAAAAATTGAATCAAACAAAAGGAGTAATAAATGAGAACTGACTGACTACTGAAATATGATGAAAGGGTTATAACAAAAATTTCTTAATTTTTCAAAGGATTTGATTCATATGCCTACATAAAAAATTTGATAAATTTAAGAACCTTTTTATCCGTAATAACAATAACTAGCAGAAAAGTCAATTTCTTGAGACGTCCACAAAAAATTCGAAATTTCAGAACTCTACTTTTATATAGATAATTGAGCTTTGTTGAAGTTGAAGTAAGTCAACTCAACTTAAAAATATTTTGAATTATTATATATTACCCAAAAATTCTCAATTTTTTGCTCAAATCGCCTTAATAGACGGCAATTTAGCTAATTTTTGAAGGATCTTCATTGTTAGTGTATTTTAAGAAAAATTGACTTATTAGGAGCTGAAAATGCGATTTTTGATTTCCAGAAAATTGTCAAACAATGGTCAAAATTATTGCTCAAATCGCTCAAATAGGCGACAATTTAGGTAATTTTTGTAAGATACTTACTCATTGATTAAGGTTTCAGAACCGAGCTTTTCTTTGCAAAATTGCGAGCTACAAAGTGTTTTATTCAAGTGAATGAATTTTTGTATCTGGATTTGGGAATTTTGTTGAATGGAGCGAGTATTTTTGATATCTCTGTATAAATTACCTTATAAAATATACCTTCGGTTAAGTAGGTACTGTTGTACTTTTTTTTATAGATAGTAGGGTAAAGAAGGTCTTTGGTTTGGAAAATTCCTCAAGGGAGATAAAAATAAAGGTAGCCCACATAAGTAGCCCACTGCCGGAGATAAAGATAAAAAAAAAAGTTTGGAGAAATCCAGCAGATTGAAAGTAAACCCGGATTTCCTTCAGAAAAAAAAACCGAAAATGATTCGATCGGTTGAACACTTCATTTTCGGGAGCCGATAAAAAGTTCTCATAAAATAAAATAAACTTTTACATACTTTTTTACACATATACTTTACACAAGGTATATAGGTATCCAAATAGACTTGAGTAAAGTTTAAGCAAACTTTGAAATGGTTTTGTCATCCCACTTTTCATTTCTGACCTCAATTTCAGGTCATTCTGTCTATCGAAAAATGGTCAAATTACAAAAATTACAAAAATTACAAAAGTTACGAATTTTTGAAATATTCTACACAAAATATCGGGAATTTTAATTTAGAAACAATAATTTTTTAAGAGAATTTACAACTGAAAGCGCTGGTCACTATTAATTGGTCAAATTAGCAATAATTCGGAGAGTTTTTTGAAATTTGAAGCCTTTTTTCGTGACTTTGACATGTAATCTAGATTTTGAAATAGCCAAGATAGTCCCAAATAAAGAGGTCAATTAACAAATGAGTCTTTTGAAAATACTCTAATTTCAAAAACACTGAATTATCCATAATTTACCTCTACTTTCTATCATGTAGATACTTATATATATAGGTAGGGTACTTATTACTGAATACATTTTTATTAAATTTGACATTTTAATTTTATGATTTTGTCCACTTTTCCGTTGAATTTATGCGAAATTTTGAGCTTTTTAAAGCCTTAAATCAGAGTAGATACTATTTGTAGGTACCCTACAAGAATTACTATTTAAGGTATAATGAAACTTGATCGGATTACTTTTGTAATAAATGTAGAGTGGAGTACAGATATGTATGTATAGTTATATAAGGTAGGGTACTTTGAATTTGTAATTACAGATTACTTGAGATTAGGCTTGTGAACAAATAACTACCTATATATTATACACATTACCCATTGAATTGAATTGAGTTGAATTGAATTGGATCCTGCATTTACCCAACGTTATCAACGAGTACCCTACTTAAATATTTTACAAATAAGAATTAAGAAAAGGTCTCTTTAATACTTAAGAGCCCTTTTCTCAACAGGATTAAATATACAAATGGATACAGAAGACCTAATAATTACTTTACTTACTACTTTAGATTTGAAATTGAAATTTTAGCTTGCAAATTCTAAATCCAACTTTTTCTAAAAATTTTCAAAAATTTTCTAGGTTTTACTATTTTAATTTAGAACATTGCAATAAATTGATAAAAAAAATCCGATTTCTGAAAAATTTCTCGACTTTATTGTGTCACAATTAGGTAAGTATCAGACCTCGGAATCTTTTAAACCAACTTTTTTTTGAATTTTTTTTAGGAAATCGTGCTTTCACCATGTTCAAAACGGATTTGAGCTTAAAAATCTCAATTACAAGTTTGTTAAAGAATCTCAATTCAAGATTTCAAATCAATTGTGCTCGAATTTGTCTGTAAAAATGGGTCGACATGTCCAAACTATACAGATATACATAAGTACTTGTATACCTACATACTTAATAAGTGATATTACATCATGTTCTCGAATGTCCTCAAAAAAGTAAAGAAAAGAAAAAAATAAGTACCCAAGTACCTACATAGTATGGTCATAGTTTATTGTCGATGAGGACAAAGGTTGGCCATTAAGTCCTCAAATTCTGTGAAAAGGGCCTTCCTTTACTTACT
>JAQIXA010004361.1:0-11519 GCA_034699045.1 Nanhermannia cf. coronata Gr-Ori-00579 | reverse complement strand
GGAACACACTCTAAATACATGTGTGGATGATTTTTAAGATAAACTGCCATTTCAAATATGACACAGTCTTGATCTAATGATTGATACATTCTTACTAAAGATTGGCGAAATTTTTGCATTTCTTCCCAAACATCTTCATCTAATTGTGTTGAACAAGTTGTATGATACATGGGAACTATTAGGCAATGACCCTCAGTCAATGATTGAAATGGTGGGACGCAAATGAAACTTTTTTCTCCGGCTGTAGAGTAAAAAGTAAATTAAAAAAAATATCAGCTCAGCATTAATAGGCTATATACAAGTTTCAAAATAGGTATAAAATTGTTAAACTTACTCGAAATAATAAGATTTTTCTCCAGTCTTTTACCATCAAAACACCATTGACAATTCTCCATTGTTTTCTTATATTCTTTTTCTTCATCGAGTATTCTACGTACTTCATTTTGTGTTTCTTTGTCATTTTGCTTAGAACTACTTGCTTTATCAACAAAATAATCGTCCATGTCATAATCACTATTAGTTTTGACCTAAAATAAATTATCAATAATCATTAGACTTTATATAATATATCACTTATCTATCAGTATTGATAAATTGTAAATATAAACTTACCTTTCCAGCTAATTTAGAAAACAATGCATTCTCATCTTCAACGGTATTCATCTTTTCTCTTTCAAACTACAATTAGAAAATTAAAAAATGGTTTTGAAATTACCTAGATTATTTCTTGGAGCTATATTGCTTGTTATTACCATTTTTTGAAGTGTATACTTATCATCATCTGGGAAATATCTAACTCTCTCACCATCTTGATGTGTTTTTAAATTATCACTCTTGTTTGATTTTTTCCTCCTGCCACCACTATCTTTATTATCCATAATTACTTTTGTTATAACTCGGACTGGTTTCTCGGATATTTTCCCACCACTTTTTATCCATTCTTCTCGATCTTTATTGGCTTTGTCTAACTTTTCTTTTAATTCTGTTTCTAATTCCTTTGAAAACATTATAAATTAGATTTTAAAAAATCTTGTTGATGTTGAAAATTGCTTTGATAGAGGAAAAGGATAATGATAAAATTCTTACCTCATTCCCCATTAACTCTGCTTTTAAAATTTTAGCACCAAGTTCGTTCATTTCTTTATCAGTTAAAATATTTGATGGTTTTTCTTCTTCTTCATCTTGAACTTCCATTGGTGAATTTGAATTTTCTTCATCATGTTGTGAATCTTTCTGTGATTTATTTTGATAATTATTAGCACGATCTCGATCTCGATCAGCTATTCGTTTAATATTTGTATTTAAATCTTGTTTAATTTTTGATATTTCGTCATCGTTATTGTCGTCCCTATTAGGTCTTGAGTTTCTATCATCATAATCACGTTGACTAGTAGAATTATGTGTTTCTTTTCTCCAGGAAGGTCTATCTCGATCTCGATCTCTTTCTCTTTCCCTGTCTCTATCTCTTCTAGAGAAATCTCTATCTCGTCTTGAATA
Organism: Nanhermannia cf. coronata Gr-Ori-00579; assembly: GCA_034699045.1. Lineage (NCBI taxonomy): Eukaryota > Metazoa > Arthropoda > Arachnida > Sarcoptiformes > Nanhermanniidae > Nanhermannia > Nanhermannia cf. coronata Gr-Ori-00579. Next base: position 10,022 of record JAQIXA010004361.1, on the reverse strand, counting down.
TTCTCGATCTCGGTCATTTCGGTCGCCACTTCTCTTCTCCTTTTCCCTTTCAGAAGTATCATCATCTGGTCTTCTAAATCTTGATCTTGCATTATTAGATGAGGAAGTTGTACTTTCACCTCTTTTATCACCAAGTTTTGATTTCAATTCTGCTTCCTCCAGCATTTTATAAAAATTTTCTAAAGACCCCCATCTGCTTTCAGCAATCTCTTCAAAACTTTTCCCTTTTTCTTCAGCTTCTTGTTTAGCTATTTTTTTAAACAAAAATTGCTTTTTAAATAAGATATTATTTATCTAATTTCATAAATTATAAAACCTCTTATATACGATTTTCTAAGCCAGCTTAATCCCCCATCTCCAACAACACTAGATGCTTGTTGAACAACACTTGTAGGCTTCTCGATAGGCTCCTCCTCATTAGAAAAAGTAGAAGGTAATCCTGAACCACCATCTTTCCAATATGGATTTAATTCTTTTGAATGTTGACCAGGCTATAAAATAAAAATTAGATAAAAACCGATCGCATAAAGGTAATAATCATAAAAAACTTAAACTTACTCGATCAATTGTAGACAATTCATCATCGTTCTTTCTTCCATCACGACCAAATATATTTCGTCCACCTTTTTTGATCTCTTTTTTAGGTTTGGATGAAAACATGTCACCAATCTCATTCCATGATTCCTCATCCTCTTTTGAAATTACAGCGGGTGCAGAAGGTTCCTTATCAAGTTTCTTACTCTTTTTCGGTTTAACTTCACCAGGTACGACCCATTCCTCCTCATAAGAAGAACCCTACAAGAAAAATCATAAGTTAGGTTAGAATAAGCTATCATCTGACACTTTACAAATTAAACACTTTTACATTAAAATTAAAAAGATTTATTAGACAATTACAGACAGTACACTGCACAATACAGGTACAGTTTAATTGAAAATAAAAACTCTGTAGCACCGAGTTTCGGTGACCGAAAACACGTTTTGACCTCAATTTTTCAAGTAATCCTTGTAAAATGATGGCCAAAATTTGGTTTTACAGAGCCAGAGCTGAATTTATTGGATCAAAAATTGGATAAATTACCTCAGAATCAGAACCAGAACTTGATTTCTTTAGCCTCTTTTTGTGTTTTTTGTGCTTTTTCTCCTTACTCTTGTGCTTCTTACTTTTTGATGATTTTTTGCGTCTTTTTCGATCTTCTTCAGAATCTGATGATGATGATGCCATTTTGTTAATTATTTAATAATTAAATGTCTTAAATTCTAATCTAAATTAATTTAATTGTCGATTTAATTTTAATTTCTTTTTGAATTTCTTTCGGTTTCGTTTCGGGTTTTTTTTAGATTTTTTTGATTTTTGAGTTGAGTCAAAAAGATATTTAGTCATCCTAATTTGTAGCGTTTTGAATGAACGTTTTTGTTTGTGTTTGTACTTGTACCAACAAATTATTCATCCAAATATTGCATTGGATTACCTACTTTTCATTTTGTTACCTTGTTCTTTCAAATCAAGACTTTTATTAGAGACTTGAACTTGAGCGAGACTTGAACTCAATTTCAAGTTCAAGGCCTATCTATAAGCATTGGTCTATTTAACCTATTTAGGTAAAATTCAGCATAATTTATAAATATATTCTATAGAAAAGAGAATTGGATTGAAAAAACAGTTTTACATAAAAGTATACATTTTCAAGTATTTTAATAAAACTTAAAAAGTGTACACCTTACTTTTGTACCAATCGCTTTTTTTGCCTGAAATAACTTGTTGATTATTCTGATCACCACAATGGCTGAAGGTAAAACGGTTATAATGGGTATTTTAAGTATTTCAATGATTACAGTTTGGAATAATTATAGAAATTCGAGGTCGATTACTCACTGTAAGAAAGTATGAAAATACTTTTGCTGGAGGTCGACTTAAAATTGGAGATACAGTCGGACATATTGAACTTGAATGCAAAAATTTGATGACAAGAGAGGAAAAGGAAGACCTTGATGAGGACTTTGTGCTTTTTTATCGAGTAAGATTTAATAACAAGCTAGTCTAAATTTTCTATAAAGACATTCCTTATTGCATCCCTTTACACGGAATAACACCAGACCGTTAATCTTAAAAGTAAATTATTACTGTTCCCAGTCTCATCGTCATCAGTATGAAGATTATTAATGGCAACCCATTTATACTGGTCAAATATTTTTATATAGTCCTCAAAGTTAGAGAGAGGATTTGGGCGTTAGCAAAATTACCTAACAATTTTCTTACATATGGTATTACTATTTTCTACAGGTTGAAGTTCCAAGCTTTTTTATAAATGGCTTGTCTTGTGTGTTTGAACCTTTACCAAAATATGGATTCATCGGATCAAATGAGGTCAAGAGGATTACAGTCGGTTATAGTTGTAAAAATGTAAGTCTTGCTTCTTCTAAAATAATTTGCCCTCAAGAATAGGTAGTTCAGATTTCAGATAGCAGGACATGTAACAGTAGAGGGTAATACAAGATATCCATCGATTCAATATCTGCTGGGCCCAGCAGCAGGCTTTCTTTTTCTAACCATTATAAATAGGTAGGGGAATTTTTTTTAAATGTTTGAAATTTTGGTAATATTTTGCGAAATTTCTTACTCATTTCTTTACAATTTGGTGTTAGACAAGCATAAGGATGTTCATACATGTCATGGGTTGCTAAAAAAAATTTGTAAAAAATTAGACGATTGCATCTTGATTGAAAAATTAAAGGTTTTTAATGGCTCAAATTTTTGAAATTAGGTAAGTATTAAGTACTTAATTAGGACGTAAACTTGAAGTTTCCTTTAGTTTTTTCAATTTTTTTTTCAAGCACTCCACTGTGGCTAAAACCAACGTACCAAATGTTCATTTGGAAGTGATGAAGATTTCTTTTCGAAAATATGGATTCCCTTCAAAACCTACAGTTGACCACTTGAGAAAATCTTGGATGGTAAGCTCTAAAAGATCTTAAAAAAATCCTCAAAAAGCAAAGAGATACTTTAAGCATGTACTTGAATTTCTTCACAGAAAATTTATAAGGAAACACCAAAAGATCGACTCGAATTTATCCAAGTCACATTCGGTTCATTCGGATATGATTGTCCAGCGGTTGGAGAAATCAATGGAAATTCTTCTTTTCTACTAGGTGGTGGTGGTAATATTTTTCAATCATCTGATGATGGAAAAAAGGCTCAAAATGGTGGCAGTGTCCCTCTAACCAAAACTACCAATCTTCAGAATTCGAATGAAATGGAAGAAATTGATCGATTGAAAGGTTCCATCGACAAGATCCATCAAAATATCGAGGTCATTGCTTGGGCTTTGTCATTTCTTGTGGTTACTCATTTGGTCAAGATTATCTATTCCCTTTTCTAACTATAAGACATTTCAATTTTTAATTTTATAATCTCTAATGTTAAATCTAAGAATAATCTAAATAGCCATAATTATAAAGTGAAGTACTAATACCCTATATAATAATAAGTAGTACCTAAGCCACCTATATTTTAAATAGGATTGTTAGGTGATAAAATGCATCTCAAAATGATCCATAAAATCGAAAAACCTGTTTATGATATTACCTATATTAAGATTAAGGCCTATTTAAATGTGCACAATTTTACTCGTTCTGTATAAATAAAACTACTAATTGAATTGAAATGGGTATTGAGACAATTTTTTAAATTTTATTGAGACAATTTCGGCCTAAATTAGATACAGTAAATAAATGACAAAAGTAGGAATAGCCTTAATTTTTCAAAAATGAATTTTGGACACTGATAAAATACAGATGCTGATCGTTTTAAAAAAAATTTCGAGTTTTTACCTGGACAATTTAAGGTTTTTTGGTGCTTTTGGTTTTTATACTACTTAAATGGACTTTTGATGGATTTGGCAATTCCACTTTTGACTCCAAGCAATTGCTGCTTCAGTTGAATCGAAGATGCAGATTTACTTTGTGGTGAAGAGAGTAGTGATTTTTTCTTTTCTTTCATTTCACAATAGTTTTGTTTCCATTTCTCGATATCAGCATCTGGCAATAATTTTCCTTTAGATGATGTTCCCACAATTGGATATTTTGAGTCACCAAGTGTCACCTTTTTATTCTGAAGTTGAGGCTGACTTTGATTCTTAGCTAGGGGTACCAGTCGATTGAATGAATTTACTGAAGCTCCAGAATTTCCTGCTGAAGATGGCATTTCACCATCGGCTCCAGAAAGTCCAGCAGATGTTTTGTTGATTTTCCTAAGTCCTTGTAACATTTGTCGAGTTGAGATTTCAGATGGTTTGGTTTTTTTATCTTTGTCCAGAGGTGTGGTTCTACTGGTCGTATAGGTATTGTTATTCAGGGGTGGTAGATGAAATTTGGATTTACTTAATTGTGATTGTGAAGCATTTGAATCCCATTTCCTCATTTTGTTCAAGGCGATGAAGTTTTTTGAGCCAGTTTTGTTTCCATATGCTCTTTCAGCATCTTTTCCGAACAAAAGACTCTCTTTGATTTCCAAGTTCTTCATAGCTTCTTGACATTTCTTTATTTGTTGGATAAATGTCTCATTTTTATTGATATCGACATTTGGACAATCTTCATCATTTTCCACATCATTTGGATCTATTTCATTACTTGTACAAGTGTCATCCAAGTCCAAGTTGGATTTTTGATCTCGATCGCCTTTTAAGAAAAATACGGAGCATATTGGTAATTGCATGTTAGTTATTAGTTCAGCTCTGAAACTCTGAAACACTATATTTTGGTCATATACTCTGACTTCTAAGTTCTAATAATGAAAACAAAAATCAGGTTTTTTGAGCTGATCCATATTTTATTTATATCACGTCTCGTCTTAATTCTCAATAATGCTCTTTCCTTTCAAGGTATCGAGATCGAGTATCGAAATCGAATCGAATATCTTAGGCGCCGTACATTAAGGATCTCCTAGGTTTGGGGGGAGGGGGGGTCTTAGGATAAGGACACCTTCGGACATACAGCATTGAAATTTTGGCAAATTTAAAGACAAAGGGGAGGGGAGGGGGTAAAAAATGTCAAAAATTAGGGAATCCTTAATGTACGGCGCCTTACGAGAAATGAGGAAAAAAACAGAATTTTTGCAAAGTCTTTTTCTTTCCGAATTTCAGAATGTTACAGTACTACCCTACCTGCTAGCTATCAATATTATTATTCAGATAAAAGCTATTCATATAAAAGGGGAAAAAAATTTGGAAAAAAAATTCCATTATTACAAGTCTGTTTATGGATTTGTACAAAAAATCTGGTTTTTCGAAGCTAGATAAAATGAATGAACGAGTACAAAACTTTTCGGGGTAATTTACTTCTACAGAATACAGTAGTCAACAGTCTACAACTACAGAAACCACTTTGTAGTTTGTAGTTTGTAGAGTATTTTTATCTTTTTTTTATACCATATATTATGTAATCAAAGTTTTTTCTAACCTGATCCTTCCGAATCTTTTATGATTTTGGTTGAAATTTCACTGGCATCAACTTTGCATTCATCTTGGCCAAATGTATCCATTTTAGCTCCAACAATATCATTTAGATTCTTTTGACCCGAAAGACACTTTGTGACATCATCAGGGTTGATACTATTTGTCAAACCATCCAAGCTAAACCCGAATTTTGACTTTATTTTCTTTTCCATTTCCTCCAGTTCGGCCTTATGATCACGACGAGTGCCAGTCTTACCAACATCAGCCCCATCATCATCATTAAATTCATCAGCATCAAGGTTTTCCAGAACTTGAAGTGAGTACTTTTCAAGGAAATTCTCAATCTCCACCAATTGTTCAGCTTCAGCTAGCAAATCCTCAAGCTCAACAACATTCCCAACATTTTTGTCTGTCTTCATTTTTTTCAAGTTGGCAAACTCGGGCAATTGTGGTAATGGTGGTAGAGTTGATAAGTTGAAACCTCTGGATCTCGATCTTGATGAGGGCCTTTTATTCCAATCTTTTAAGGCTGTAGATGGTCTTGATCCACGTTCTCGTTTGTGTAAATCAAGCGGACTATTCAACACTAAAATACAATATAAAAGTGAATTACGAAGCGAATTACATTATATTATGTATAGAATTACCTCGATCACCAACACCAAAAAGAAAATCACATTCATAAACATCAGCATCTGATACCTAAAAAGTAAAATATTTTAGAAAATTCTTTGTATACAAATAGGGTTTTTTATATTACCATTTTAATAATCCGATCATAAGTTGCAAATAATCTTTTTTCAAGTTCTCCAGTCGATAAAGATAAATCCATTGTCAATTTGGGTAATGATGGATTTCCAATTTCTATAAAAAACGTAAAATAGGTATCTCATCTTGATAAAAAGTTACATATATTATTATCAGTACATACTTTTGACTTTGTTTTCCTCCATTTATAAAAACTTCCAAAATTCCAATAATATAATGGATCCGGGAATCGTCTACTAATAAAAGTTAAGATACTTTTGCGTCGTGTCTATTTCTAAATTCTAAATTATCATTAAATTCTCTCCAAACTTACCTTGCGTATGAAAACTACTATAGTGACATTATATAACTATAAAAATAATTCATTCAAATTCAGCTAGACAAAAGTTTTGAAAACCAGATGATTTTACACTGTAATATGCATGTGAAATTTGAAATAGCATTCGTTTGACCAATATTGAAGCAAACAGTGGGTTTATCAAAGATGAAATGGATAGGTCATGGTCATGAATGACCTTAATATTATGGGCATACTTACAGATCAAGACTCGAGACTTACTTAAAATCCAGAACCAGAATCCAGATTTTAATAAAATGAACAAAGTAAATAATTTTAAAAGCGTTTATGAGAGAACTGGCTAAATTGAGGGTAAAAAATCAATGGTTTTTTGAATTTCTAATTTCCAATTCCAATAATCCAATTCCAAACCCAAACCAAAAAAAAAACAATTTAATTTTTTGATATTTACTCAATTTTTTTTAAAACATTTTCTGACCTTTGTTAGAAATGACCCCTGAAAGTGAATCGAATATCGAATGTTTTCAAAATTATACAGCTCCAGAAGTATTTGTCCAAGGACTTGCTGGAATGATCAATAAACAAGACGTAGAGTCAATTATTCAATCACAAAAATATATGTAAGCATTTTACTTATATTTAATTTACTATACTATGTTTTTGTTAATGTCTATTTTTATAAAGTATGTATGTAGTACTATATGTATATAGTATATAGTTAGAGTCATTTAGCTCTGAAAAACAGATTTCCGCCTCAATTTTACATCTAAACTAAATCAAATTGAGTCGAAAAATCAATTTTTATGAGCTTAAACTTAAAAACTTAAAGGATCTCGGAAATCTATCTATGTATCAAGATTTACCTAAGTTAAATTAAAGATAATTATGATGATTTATGAAATATGATTGTGATATTTTATTTATTAGGCTTATTAGATTCGAGAAAACTAATGAAATGCTGAAGAATTGTAATGCACTTTCCAATACAAGATATCAAAATGCAGTTCAAGACTATAAAAGTAAGTTACTTACTTTTAAACGAGCTTCTATTTTCTAATAGGTTTCAAAATTAAAAGAGTACCTAACATGTCAAAAGTATGAACCTTTCAGACAGAAGAGAAGTTCCTTGATCTCATCGAGTTTACAATGAGCTTTTTTTAATATTATTTCAGGACATTCACAAATGCTGGTGGAAATGAAAAAAGACCTTGATAATATATTTCGTAGGATTCGTACCATTAAGGCTAAACTAGCTAATCAATATCCTCAAGCTTTTGAGGTAGCTGCTAGTGCTAGTAGACGAGAGAAATCAAAAGAAGATGATGAAGACGATGATTTAGATGATGATATTCCTGTTTCAAAGGAAGATCAAGAAAAACCTACTGTGCCTCAATCTCAATCGAGTTCTAATTTAAAACCATCGCCTCAGCAGAAACCAGGATCTGAACCAGCTAAAAATAAATAAGTTTCTATTTCTATCCTCGTAATTTAAAATACTAATAATGTAAGTGAAATATTCACCAAGTTTGGAAATTCAGTCATACTATTATTACCCTACTATTAAGGTGACTAGACTAGTGATCACTGATCACTGGTACTGGCATACTACGAGTATATGGCTATAAGGTCACCTAAAAAGTAAAGAAACAGAAAATTATTTCTTCTAAAAGCCATAAAGATTATTTTTATGATTTACAAAGTACCTATAAATTTATAATCTATCTGAAATATCTGTACCGATACCTATAAGAAAATGCTAACAACTTTTTCTAAAACTTTGGCCTGACCATTGCAGCAGTGTAGGGTGGATTGTGGATTAATCAGATTACCTAATCAAAATCAAAATACCTATTTAAATACACTATCACTCATACAGAGAATGATTTTAAAGCTTTTATTTTTTTATAATCGAATCAAATCGAAATTTAAAATAGATTTTTAAGTAAAAAATATAGATTTTATTTTTTTTATACTTTTGAATGATTTTGATTATTGATTATGCAAAGGATACATAATATATTACTTTAACTTTATACTACAAAAAGCTAAACTACAATCGAAATCTTATTTATAAATAACATAACTTATAAAAATTGTATTATGTATAGTTATATAAATATTATGTTCAGTGTTTTTATCGAGGTTGTGTTTTGATCTTTAATTTTAATTTATTTTGATGTTTTCCTTACCAAAGCTAGTTACAATTTAGTAAAGATTTGTTCGGCTTATTCTATTCTTTAACTCTTAAATCTGTTTTCGATTCGAATGATTTCGTAAAGATAAAGTATAAAGTAAGGTAAATATTTTAGTATCGAAGTGTAAAAGTGAAAGTGTAATTTCTAAGATTTTTTATAAAATTTTCTTTACCAATTTAAAATGAATATAAAATATAAATTTATTTGCCAAAATTTATCCGAATAAAAATACGATAATGTATAAAAGATAAATAATAGCAAAATGTTAAGTCGAATTTTACTAATGGAAAGATAAAATACCTACCTTACTGTTAGTTCATTCTAACAATAAGTTCATTGTAATTGTAGTAGGTATACATATTATAATTATACGATTACTAATCTAATTTTAATTGATACCTAGTAAAATAAGATCCTAAATCCTAACTCCTAATATACAACGGATTATAAAAATGTAAGATACCAACCTTATTTAATCTAATTTTCCGTAATTTTTATAATTACCTAAAATATTTCAATAAATTAATTAAACTTGAAAATTAATTTTATCCTGTGTAAAGATGCTTAACTTTAGTTAAATATAAAAAATATAATTAACCATTAGTTAATGAATATACATAATTCAATGTAAGTTAATTTACACATCATTTACGGAAAAAATATAATTAATTCGATACTCGACTTATTATAAAATAAATAAACTAACAAAATTAGACAGTAGGAAACATTTTTAATCGATTAAATAAACTTCTGGGTGTCCAGCTCCTGGCGGTTGTGGTGGTCGTGGATTTTGTCGACCCTGCTAAAATTAAAATTAAAATATAGATTAGCTATATATTTTATTTTATAAATAAATAGAATCAAGACAAATTCGACTAAAATTAAAAATAAACCAAAGCGTCGTTTTTAAATGTGTTAAATAACGAGATTTATTAATTTATTAGGCAGTAAAGGAGGTTTAACGATAAGCATTAACAAGGACAAAAGTATAATGGGATAGGAATAGAACATAAGAAAAATTTAAGCTTGTTTATTTTTGATATTCAATTATTTCAATTTCAATAAGATCGTTTGAACTATCACTATTTAGGCCTTCGACCTGAAACCTGACAGGTCAACTGATCAGGTTGACCTGATCAGATCAGGTTCAGGTTGACTAAAATTCAACCTGACTTAAAATAATCCGGTCAGATTTTAATTTGAACCTGATCCCAAACAATAAGTCAGGTTCAGATTGCCCTTGGAAATTTCTCAACCTGATCAGGTCAACCTGACAGGTGACCTGAACCTGACATATTCACTTTTTAC
>JAQIXA010004360.1:0-11519 GCA_034699045.1 Nanhermannia cf. coronata Gr-Ori-00579 | reverse complement strand
ACTCGAGTACCCACCATGTTAATTCTAAATGGGTACCCAATTGGATTTGGGTACCCGTTTGTGCAGCCTTAAGTCTACTTAGAATTAGAGTCTAGAATAGAATTTTGTTAAATTTTTTCTAGACAAAATGTCAGATTTCTGTACTTGACATCTAACAAGTACTCTACTGACTGATTCTATTGGTCTCATCAAAAAGTATCAGTTAGATCAAGTATAAGATTTAGATTATAACGATATTGCTCACCTATAATAATATCAATTTCACAATTATAGTATAGTACATAGTCTAGAGTCTAGTCCTATCCTATCTACTAGTAGGATCTGACCATATTTTGTAGATATATTTGATGGAATTTTTATAGAAAAAGTGAAAAGTAAAAATATAACTCGATTCGAATAGATGAAACCAACTGGAATTTTGATATCACTTTGTTACACTTCATGAACTTTTATGTTAGAGAGAGCTTTCAATCTTTCAATATGTGTGTGCTTTTTCAAAGCCCTAAGGATCAAATTTCTGCCCTTTATATCATAGGAGGAATATTTCCCCTTGAAATGTGTACAGAAAATAAAATGAAATAATTGAGATACTTTGTTGGTAGAATTGCTTCAAAAATTCCAAAAAAATCTAAAAAAAATTCCTACCTTTCCCTATCTGTATATCTAAGGACCATAAAATAATCCAAATTTTAAATTTCGCAAATTTTTTTCTAAAGGCTTGTTCTTGCCATTCAATTTGCGATACTTGTTTGATTGATAAAATGCTCTGTTTTGTCAAAACTAAGCTAGGGATTATCAATCTAAAAATATGAATGATAAAAAATGAGATTTTTGTGATAATTTCAATAATCCATGAGCTCTAAAAAGTGACTTTAAATAATAATTTAAATAGCTTATTTATGTATCAAAATGTGACGAAATGAGTTTTAATAAGGTTTAATAATAGTAAATTTTATGTTTATGGATACTATGGATCGTAAACAACTTTGTGGGTTTTCAGACAGAATATTGCCATTGCCTATTTAAAACTTAAATTTTGTATAATTTTATGGCTTGTGTACAAACTACATAGAATACAGAATACAAATATCAATTCAAGTTTATCGTTTTATACCAAAATGTATTTATGTATACAGAATAATGTATCATTTCGCTCAAATTTAAAATAGTTATTAAAAAGATACAACCTATAATGGTATAAGTACCTAATATAATACTGATACTGATATATTAGATAGTTATTAAAAAGTTCTCACTCTGATATACCTATACTAGATAGTCAATAGTCCTAGTCATTTGAAAATAAATTTGGATTTCCCCAAAGACTGATAATTATAATAATAATAATAATTTTATAGATTATCTTACAATGAAATTTACTTTTTCTTGAATGGCATTTTATATTATAGGTACCTACTATAGTACTATCTAGTAATATTTAGTACTTACTGGATAAGCTTGAAATAATTTATAATTTATCGAAAAAAGCTCAAATTATAACTTGTTAAATGCTAAAATTTCAAGCATTTCAAACTGGAAATTGTAATGAAATTGGAGAAAATTTGCCATTTGTAAGCTCAAATTTCAATTATTGGATTTCAATCAGATTCGGCATACTCTAATTAGACAAAAATTTTGCTAAATTTTGTTGAAAATCCTCAAATCTATGCCTTACTTTATCTTTTTTATGATGAAATTTGACAAAAATTTAAGAAATTTTGCAAAAAATCATCAAATCTTGTATCTTATTATCGATTTTTTACCATTTTTTCTTGCTGAGAATATTAGGTACATTTGAGTGTAATTTAATATTCAAGTCAAATATATGCAAAATTTGACAAAGGTTGTACTGATAGGATACTATAATGCTATATTTTTTGCATTTTCTGTTTTGGACATTTTAAATTTAAGAATAGTTCGAGCCCAAAGGCTCGCCTTTTTTCCCATCTATATAAAGTAGTAATAATAATTCTTTAGAAGGCCATTGAAATGTATATGGCCTTCCTCATGTTTATGTTTATTACTATCCTGAAATATTCTGATGTGGTTTACTATCAATTTTATACTTTTTATATAAAAAAAATACTTGCGAGTTTATTACTACTAGTATACTATAAGATACTTATAGATATAAAAAGTACTTGATGGTTTACCGGACATAGTAACCCATATGTACGTCATTTGTCATTATCTCTTTTTTGAATTTGTACAAGAATTTAAAGTAACTTGATACTTGGTATACTGACTGTACTATACGAGTATTATTGACTATTACTTATCTAACTAAAAACTGCTATTACCTATTAGCCTTATCTATTGCTACTACTACAGAATATATGTATTTATATGATTATGAAAGATACTTTATAAAACTTGAAATATTCATGATTTAAATTAAATACAATACTCGTAGAAGCTAAAGAAAGGGGGTTTGTCATGTTTGAAATTTGAATTCGAAAAACCCAAAATATTATTAAATAAAGTGCCTAGATATAATACTACTACTACTGTTATTTTATGGTTTATAAAATAAAATGATATCACATTTAACTATCTAGAACTTGTAGGACTGTGCCTTCAAAGTATTTATAAAGTAGTGCCGCTATGCTTACCAAGCAATTTAGTTATTTATTTAAAATAAAATGATTTTTAACTTGCATAGACGTAGATACACTAGTATCGTAAGTTACAGGATAGACTAGGTTGTAAAAATTTCATAAAATCTTGGCTTACTTTATATAAATATCAAACTTTTTGAAAGTATCTAATAATTTCTAAAGCTTATAAAGATCTAAAAATTTTAAAAAAGGTCATAGTTGGCAAAATTTCAATCTCATAATTTGTCATATTTTTAGTTTAAAGATCAAATTTTCAAAAAGATGACAAAATATTTCCAAAATATTGATGATAGATATGAGCAATTACCAAGTTGGTATTTTTTATCGGTTTAAAATTAATTTTCTGTACTTTAAAACTTTAAGGACCTTTTCTGTAGGGTACCTACCTAATTTGTAAATTTTTCAAAATTCCATACATACATTTTACAAAAATTTGTCATATAGATCTATTTGTGTCTTTAGATAGCTCTTATAATAGAGATAAAATTTCATTTAAAAAGTATCTATACCTATCAGTCTCTAAAAATACAAGAAGCTGGATATAAAATGTCCATAGTTTGTAAATACAAACTATCGGGATAGTCGATATTAAGTAGATCTAATCTTGCTTTAAATACATACCTAATCTAATAGTTTAAAATACAGTTTAGTATTAGTATCTGTAGGTACAATAAACCATTATTATCATAATAAATATACACAAATGCCATTGCGCTGTTTCTGTCATTTAAAAAAATATTTAACTTCTGCAGTCACAATAAGCCGCCTTACATACAGATACAAATGTCGTATCTGTTCTGTTTTTTATTGAAATTTTGGTATACCTTACCTACCTATGTATTTGTGTAAGTATCCAAGATAATACTATTATCTATTTGTAGATTATTAATACCCTTTATTACCTACACATAGATATATTGTATAAGTATACACATGTACATTTATATAATCATCAAATACACCTAATACCTACCTAGATACTACTATTGATATGTATATTAAACTTTCGAGGACAAATCATACACCTTTATTTAAACACATAATATTATATTATAAATTCAAACTTGGTTTTTTTTCTACCATTCAGAATTCTGAGGTAATCTAAGCCTGATTAAAATATTTGAAAATATTTTTGAAATTTATCCCTGTTCAATTTCAGATTTAGTTGGTAGGATTTTGATTTATTTACTTTTCAATTTTAAACTTGGATTTTGATTCAAAGCCAAGATTTCAAAGATCTACCTGTACATACATACTTGTAGTTTAAACAGTCTCAAGTCTAGTGTTATTTTAGACCAGTATTTGTAATACAAATATTTAAAGTTTGTTTAACATAATCTATACTTCTGTATAGAAGTGTACTGTTCTATATAGTGAAATTGAGATCTCTCTTATTATATAAAGGTAATTTAAAATTTCATTGTTTTCGAATTTGAGTTGAAATTAATCATAGTTTGGTATTTTGGAATTTGAAATGCTTGAATACATACAGATACAGCCAGAATAATAAATTAAATTAAATTAAGGTCGATCAAAATCACAATAGGTGCTGTAGGCTGTGTGTTATTTACTTCTATTCTACTGCTGATATTTTAGTATTATAATAATGTCTGTATGAGACTTAATCAGGTTAAATGAAGCTTTGTTTTCTATTTCTATTAGCTAATGCATATACCTATACTGATATAGGATCTATCGATTAAATTATAGATCACATTTACATTAGTCATTCTAATTCTAATTCTAAGTAAACTCTGTTGATCAGAAATTATTAATAGTGACGGCAGATCTGACTTTGCTTTTTGCTTTTTAAACACAAAAGTTTATCAAAATTTCTAATTGGTATAATGAGTAGTAGGGACTAAAGTCCAATAAAGCTATCTACTGCGAAAAGGGGATTTAATTTAAAACAAAACAAAATACGAGTTGGGATTTGCAAATGAGTTTTTGATGTGCTGAGAGAAATTTTAAATACTTCCAAGTAAACATTCAATCATCTCACCATCAGAGAAATATTTTTAATTTGAGTTTCAGATAATTTTATCAAATTTTCAAGATTTCGAGCTTGAAAGTTTGGAACTTTTGCTCATTAAAGTTCATTGAAAATTAGGTTTTTTAAGGATTTTTTGATGCTTTTTAAGGACCCTGAGGTCTAAAATTTAAGATTTTAAGCGATGCATATTAGGTATGTTAAAATTAGATTATAATATTTCCAGAATTTTTGAGGTCTTTTAATAGACCTCGAGATTTGATTTTGGAAGTTTTAGTGATACATTTTATGCTAAAAAACACATATTTTGTTCAAATTACCTAATCTGTATCTACTCGTATATTCAAGTTTAGAATTTTTTGGGATTATCTAAATCCATTAAATGTATATTTAGTCTGAAATTTGCATAATATACAAAAAGATGCATTGCCAATACTGCCCTTTCATAAGAAAAATACCCTAACCCTTATGCGAAGTTGAGTAGGTACACTTTAAATTGATGCTTAAATCGTAAAATGGGATTTTTATATCCCTAAATCAAATGGAAAATTTTTAAAAGACCAAAATTTCAAACAAATTGAAATAATTTTGAATTGAACAACTTGAATTTTAACTAATTCATAGGATTATAACTTTTAGGATAAGAGAAATTTTCAGAAAAGATACCAATTTTGATATACTTTGTATTCACCTGTATTGAATACATATACAGGATAATTGAACAGATTTTTAGCAAGTTTTAGTCGAATTTCAAAATTTTTTTTAGAGATTCTAGGAATGTTTACTTGTATTATACTATCGTAGTATGATTACAATTGAAGTCCAACAGGCTCGCCCAAATAAATAAAATAGCGTGCAATGTATGTACCTACATTTGATATGTAATCTAGTTGTACATTTTACTTGTGTGTTCGTTTTGCATGTAATTTGTAAATAGGAAAATAGTGTAGAAAATACCATCATGTAGAACAACACAAAAAGCGAAAGCAAAATGAAATTTGATTTAAACCTTGCCTAATGGATTTACTAGTTCTTTGTACTAGCTACTAGTACATACTAAATCTACATAGGTACATTACATAATACTGTAGTTTTTTTGTCGGGTTTAAATTGCAAATCCGAAATGGTATTAGTCTTTCCTGTTTTCTCCATTTGGGTCTAACTAAAAAGCCGTTGAAAAATGAATCTACAAAACAAATTTCCATTTGAAGCTTCACTATTTTAGATACAATTTTGGGAATATAATTAATTTTGAGAAGGAAAAAGTAGTGCAAATATGTCAGGAGGAAATCTGTCAAAATGTCCAAAGCAAAATTATTCAAATTTAGTCAAAATTTTGGTCAATAATCTCAAATTTAGTCAAAATTTTGGTCAAAAATCTCAAATTTTTCAGATATTACTTTTTGGAGCGACTGGAATTCAAACTACATGTTTATAAAATATGAAAATTTTAGCCAAAATATGCATTTACTGGAATCAAAATAAATCAAAATTCTAAATTTTTTGCACCTATTTTGCACTCTGGAATCGGACTAAATGTCTGCTAAAGAACTGCATTTTAAAAGTAAAGAATTTGTAAAATTTTGTTATTTTGAATTACATTAACTATACTAATAGGACTAGGTAATGTTGAGGAGAATTTGCGCAAGTAATTTATCTGAATTTTGATTTCCTTTTAAAGTAAATTTTTTGAGGTTTTTTAGCTTACATTTTAGTAAGTAGAAGCTTTTATCCTAGAGCTTTTAAGCTAAATGTAATTTGTAATGTTATATTGCATTGATTTTAATATAATATATACAGTACTAGTACCTACATATAGTACTAGTCGTTTATCAGTTCTTATGAATTTCTTTTTTACTTTTTTTTGTCCAGGATATCCGGTTGAAAGGAGTCAGTGAAAGTGTTGAAAAAAGTTGGCTAGAAAAAAAAGAGATTTTTTTTGTGGTTTTTTTCAAGTCAGAAAAAAATGGGTTGTTTTGGAAGTAAAGACAAGTTATCAAAGGAGGATTTGGATTTTTTAAAAGCACATACAAGGTATGATGAGGCAACTATCAAAGAATGGTTTAAAGGATTTAAGGTAAGTATATACTTATTATTATACCTGTAATGTACAAGCAATGATACACTTTTACACAAAAATTGTAAATTTCAATAATAAGAGTCCAAATTTTCAAATTTTGATGCAGATTAACGATTTTTTTGAACTAAAAAGTTTAATTTTTGAAACTGAGTGATTTTTTAGCTAAATTTTTTTTATGAGATTATAAGACTCCTCTGTTTCCTGATATGAGAAATTAAATCAAAAATTCTGAATCATCTCTATTTAGGTAAACGAAGTAATTAGAATTTGCAAGTATTGACAATTTTGACATATAGTAAGCTTTAGTAGGCAAAACATTTCAGAATTTTGTCAAAAAACCTTAAAATTTCGTAGTTTTCTACGAAATTTGGGTTTTTTTGGACCAAATTTTGATCGGATTTGCAAATTTTGACATTTTTTATACTTTAAGAAGAACTAGTATTATGTATTGTCGATATATATGTTTCAATTGCCCTTTAAGGTGTATCTTTGCTTGTAAATACCAGAGCTAGAAAATTGAGATTTTGATACATTTGATAGTATTAAGAGTTAGTTGTAGATCAAATTTAAATATCAGTAGATTTTAGTTTTAGTAGACCTGTAAAATCCTATTATTTGTATATTTTCTCAGTCATAATCTTAAGTTTAGAATTTAGAAACTTGGAAACTTTGAATTGTTTGGATTTTTTTTACAAAATCCAATCGTAAGTTAAAATACCGAGATAAAGAACAGATGTGACCACATAGTCTAGTCCTAGTCAGATATAAACTTAAACAAATCGAAAGTTTTGCAAAAAATAAAGTTGTGAAAAAGTTGGAAAGAAATAGACACCTTGACTCTCCTATCTACCTACTCGATTTGGATTTTATCATTTTTGATTTTTTGACCTGTAACCTTTCAAAGTACCACTATACATATACTTGTAGTAGTAGGGTACTAGTAAAGGTAGAGTTCAATATCAGATCAAATATATCCGGTTCGGATATTTGAAAAAAGTATAGAAAAATTTCTACAATAACTGTAGGTACTATCATATGAAATACCCTGGACGTTTTAAAATCCTACCCAGAAAGGATTGTTGTAAGGATATCTAGATACTTTGTGTGTTCTGCTGAAAATCGTGGTCTTTTGTACTTTAAACCTAGTTTATGGGGATATTTTAGGTAAAATTTGAAACATTTTTCAAATTTATAGAATCTGGATGTTATAAGAGAGATAAGTACTATGTACATACATACAAGTAGGAGATATGATGGACTCGAGGGTTTAGTGGGATTTTAAAACGGGGTTTCTCAAAATATTTACCTTGAGAAATTCTACAAAACTTTAGAAAAGTATCTCAAAAAAGCTCGAAATTTCCAAAATTTCTCAAATAAAGTATCATTTTTTTGTTAAATTAGTTGAAGTTTCAACTATTTAGAGAGTATTTGGTCTCAAATACTCAAAATTTCAGAACTCTAGGTAGGCCTTAACATTTCTAAAATGTCTCAAATTTTGATAGGTTCATTATCTAAACTAATTTTTTTCAGATTTTGAATTTTTCCGAGTAAAATCTCTCAAAAATAAGCTGTAATATTGAGTTGAGAAAGCGAGCTAATCTTTCTTTTTTGTGAGTCTAAATTGGCTTTTCTGTTTATTTATGAGTATAGATAGTAAAGTAGTGCCGTTTTTCTCCCGTTCTAGATAAATGTCATCATCATATGAGAAAGTAAACTTGGAATTTCACGTTTTTATTCCAACTTTTAAGAGTAGAAAAAATTGTAGGTAGGTAGAGGTATACTCGTATAAGTACCTAGTTATACAAACTTCGGGTTTACCAGAAGGATTTACCAGAACATACAAATAATATATTATTATGAGGAGTATGAAATATGAAAAATGAAAAATGTTTTCGAGTTGAGCTCAGCCAGGTTTCTCATAAAAATTGGCCAAAAAACGCACCTTTCCGTGTATTATTATTACCTGCTACTATTTTAGTAGCAGGTAGTATTCGTATTTGATAGATAAAATGTCCATGTAATAATATCAACTTTAGTTGCTTACATTTCGACAATAAACAAAAATTCTAAATTCTAAATAAAGTAGATACGATATATTTGCGGTTTGTAATACCTAGTTAAAGAGTAATAGAAATTTTAATATAGGTCATATGCTTGAATCAGAATTTGTTTTTAAACCCGGATTTACAAGGACCAAAAAAACTTGACCCTAAAAAAATTTTCAAAAAAATGTCTTTGGCATCTAATTATTGAAATTTTGACGAAAATTGTCAAAAATTTTTAAAATGACTTTTAAATTCAAAAAGGTAAAATATTTTTATCTCGTACATTGACAGCTAATTATCGATCAAGAGTAAACTAAAATCTGCTCTCAGGTCTAAAATCTTTGCTCAGTTACTAAAACTTTATCAAAAAAAGCCAAATCTACGATTAATAGTAGATCAGAAACCTTTTAAATGCCAAAAAAAAACTCGATTTTCTCCGAGATTTTGATGTTTTTTGGGCGAAATATTTAGATCAAATTTTCAAATTGATATTTTTTCCTGCTTTTAAACTAATATCGGTATAGTTAGAGATGATTTTGACGACTTTTTCTATCGACTAAATAGGATATGTAATAGTAATATAGGTATGAATATCGGATACTTAGGCCTGAATCTGAGAAAAGTATACGAGTAGGTTTAAATGGATTGTAAATATCTGTATACAAATCTAGATATGTTTTGTATTTGTATATTACAATTTGTGGGTAAATCGTGTCATTCAATCTAAATTTACTACTTCATGCTTTCCTTCCCTACATGCTCAAAACATATCAGATTATTTTTTGTTTCAACTTTTTCAAATCTAGATTTGTAGTACTAGTACAATACTACTTGTACGAGTAGATAAGAAATACAAGAATTTAGAATTTTGGATGAAAGCACAGGAGTCTATAGGGAATTATACAAGTACCTACTATATAAAGTTAAATTTCACAGAGAAAGAAAGAAAGTTCTTGTCTTATTATTAAATAATAAATAGTCTTTTGTATACTTAATACTTACCAAAACTTACAGCTTCGAAATTTTTGGAATTTTTGGAAACTTTGACAAAGTGGCTTTTTCTTACTTTTTTGCCTTTTAAATTAAACTTTTTAGCCTTATATCTAGGACTATAGTTTATATCTAGTAGGTACTACATATGGCATCTCTATATGTAAAAATGATGTATTAAAAAGGAAATTGAATCTTTCAAGTTTTTTCTTTCAAAAATGTCAAGTCGAGCCCAAAGGGATGCTTTACGTTCAGAATTTTTAAATATGTCATCATCATTTAGAAAACAAGACTTTTGAATATTCCAAGCCATCTTCTAGATTGCTTTTTCCATCAGAAACGTCCGAATTTTAGCCAAAATTATGAATTTTTTGTCATTTCATTGATCTAGAGATCTGAAATTTCAAAAATTTTATCATTATTTCTCGTATTGCTGATAAAATTTAGAACATTTAACTAAAATCTGACCTCTATTTTAAAATATTTCTGACTCTTTCGGCTGACCTAAGAGTCTTAAATTTTCAAAAAACTGTCCTTAATTATTCGGTTAAGGACATAACCTTAAGGTTAAGAACATAAAAAATGCCCTCTTTTCGACTAAATTGCACATTTTTATAGCCTAATTTTGAATTTTAGGCATTTTTAAGATTGTTATATTTGTTGTCAATTTGTTATAAAAGCATTATTTACATCTTCAGCCTGAATACTGATGGAGTAACTTGTTATACAGATACTATGATACTACAGATATTTATGAAAATCTATGTAACAATGTGATTAGATGTTTTTCTATCTACTTGTAAGATCGGTATTGTTTAATATTTTATACAATATCTCTTTAATAAAAACATTTTAAAGTTTATCTAGTATCTATACTACCCTACTAGAACTTACAACAAAATTACAACTACATTATACGAGTATAGGACTGATGATGTTATACTTGTAAAGTGTGACGCAAGTTGTGTATTTCTTCACAAATTTGATCAAAATATAAAGTAAATTTGTACTACTACATATTCTTAAAGATATCTTTATTTATGAAATCAATTGACAAAATTTCTAATTTCAAAACATCTACAATCAAAAAAAGTCTCGATTAAAACAAATAGGTAGTAAATAGGTAGTAAATAGGTAGGGTACCCTAGGTTGTAAAATCAATACGTAGTGTTTTATGATCTATGATCTAGGTATCAGATATAAAAACTCAATTATTGTAAATATTTCTTAATTCGACTTATCTAGTTAATTTATTTAAAAAATTTTGATTTTAGGTTATTCTGTATTTCCATTTATCTTAAGATTAGTATTAGAACATTCAGCTCTGAAAAACCTTACTTTAGTGTTCTTTTTCATATGTACTTGTCAATTTACTAAAATATACACAAATCTAGTTTTTCAGAGCTGATAGTGAGTACGAGCCGATAAAACTAGTGGCAAATTTTGTCAAGATTATGTTTAGATACTTAAATCAACTGGAAAATTTGTCAATTTTTGACCATTTAAGGACCTTTGCCCATACACCTAAAGCCTAAATTCTGCCACATGTATTTTGGCCAATCAAATGGCGATTTGATTGGATGAAATACATGTGGCAGAATTTAGGCTTAAGGTGTATGGGCAAAGGCCGTTAACTGGTACTATGAACTTAAAATTGTATTATGTAGGTATTACTAAAATTATGAGAGATTTTGAGCTCAATTTTTCGACAACTGAATCTACGAGTAGGGGTAGACTGGGGCGTGTTCATACAGTTTCAGTTTAACTAATTTTTAAGGTATTTAGCTAACTGAAAT
>JAQIXA010004359.1:0-11520 GCA_034699045.1 Nanhermannia cf. coronata Gr-Ori-00579 | reverse complement strand
CTACCAGTCGGTGATAATTTACTACCAAATTTTGACAAAAAAGTATCACCATTTTGGTGTCAGTATAAAACTTCACCAGCTCTGGTATCACCGGATTTTTTTGAGTGTATAATTATATGTCAAAACTAATCAAATTTAGATAAAGTTTGAATAAATCTACCAAGATTTGTCAAAATTTTAAAAAATTCTTGATTTTTTTAGTTGATCATTTGTCAAATTTTGTTAAATATTTGCCAAAATTTATCAGAATTGGTAAAGAATAATTAAAAATCGATTAAAATTTTTCAAAATTTTGAATTCTGAAAAACGCATTTTCAATATGTTTTTGATTGCAAAATTTTCTTATATTATATCTATTAATTTGTACTTAGGTTAGGGATACGTTTAAAATTATATTTGTTAAAATAACAAATGATATCATCTTTGTTTGTTTTTAAATTTAAAAAACATTAAAGTTAATTATTTTTAATTATACCTGAGCAGATGTAGTAGGAGTAGGAGAATAAATGGTTGTAGTCGTAGGGGAATTGTACTAATTGTAAGAATAAGAAATTTTGGATACAAATGAGTTTTTTTTAAATTAAATTTTGGCAATAATTATTTAAGAAAAATAACATTATTTGTATTTGGCACTGTTCCATAATTTTGGCTTGCATAATTGTTCGCATAAGCCTAGTTAAGGAGAGAAATTATAAAAATTGCATTATTAATTACACTTTTGATTTGAAAAGATTTTTTTCCTAACCGTAAAATCAAGGCTTTTAAACCGCTAATGTTTATACATTAGCCTTTCAAACTTCATTGAAATTGAAAGGTAGATAAGTATTTGGTAAAAAATTTAAAATTGTAAATTTGTTGATATTAATGGGAGTATTCGATGAATGAAATTATGCCTCTTTTGTTATAATTAATACATACTTAAATTTTTAAAAGTGAATTTCATAGGTACCTGGGATGGTGTATTAGAATAGTAGGTCGTAGGCGTATTGTACTAATAAGAATTAAAAGAATTAATGGCTATTTTAAACATCTATATCTATATGTAATAAATATTGTAAGAATGCATTGTCTTTTTTAAATAAAAAAAAACTTACAGCAATTGGCACTGTTGATGTTCCATAATTTTGGCTTGCATAATTGGATGCATATGACTAAAAGGCGAGATATTTACATTATTTTGGATTACTTACGGAATTTGAATTATTTTTTAAATGAATCATATAACAGTACCTGGGGTTGTGTAGCAGCATAATAGGTTGAAGGAGAATTATACTTGATAGGATAGAAATTTAATATTAATGTAAACATTTCATAAAAGAGAATTCAATGTTAATATTTTTGAAAAAGTAAAATTCTACAGTTACTAATAAGGATTTTTTAGAAATAATTATATCATGTATTATTCGCTGTTTGTTGTGCACATAATTTTTATTTTAAAATATTAATAGATACCGATACCTCTGTTTGAGCAGAATCCAAATCCATCTATTATTTTATATATTTAAAAAAAGATTATTTAGATTTTTAGTTTTTCTATAAAAATTTCAAAAAATAACCTCCAAAATCTTGGGACATTTGCAAGATATCATCGCAATCAATTCCCCAAAGTGTAAAATTAAATCCGCAAGTATATGCTGGTTAGTCGGACTATCATAATTAAGAGCATAGTCGAGGTATAACATAGCCCTGAACTTTTCCATCATTTCTAAAAACTAATCAATAAAGAAAGAAACTTAAATTTTAAAAAAATATTATACGGTAAATAATATATTAAAAAATAATGTTTCAATATAAATTTTAATATCATAATATTTGAATCGTAATATACCTTGCAGGAGACCTACAAAATATTATTTGTATGTATTAAAATTAAATAAATTGGAAAAAATTGAAATAAAAAGCTATTTTAAAAATATTTAAATTTAATACCATTGCCAAATCTGGTTTAGGTGGCTTAGTTGCATCATCTGCTGTCCATTGACACATCTTTTGAAAAGCAGCTTCGATATTTCCAAATTCTGTTGCTGCATTTTGATATGTAGCCTGCAGTTTAGGATCAGTAGTTCCATCCGCTATTGTTTGAAAGGAAGATTTTAACTTGTTTGCTAATTGTTCCAACTATAAATTTAAAATAAAAATGATATTATTTTGAATTACTTGAATGAAATAATTATATAATTAGAAAAATCTTGTTTATTGGTGAAAAAAATTTGAAAAATTTGAAATTATTACCCGCCAAATGTAAGAGTGTATAAAGTATTCCAAAAATGAGGCCAAACAGTTGTGACTTTTGAATTTGACTAATATAGCAAACCATTGGGTCTCTCTCATACCCCAAAAGTTTGCTATATTTTCAAATTCAAAAGGCGCAACTGTCTAGCTTCATTTTTGAAATACTTTAAATTGGTATTTTAATATATGAATCGATGGAAGTACATAATTTATCTTACCTTGCAGGCAATCTAAGAAAAAAATATAATAATGCAATTAAATATTACAGAATTTATATATTTTAGCTTATAATCCTAGCATAAATGCACTGATTATAACATGAATTGGTAGGCATAGTACCCTACTCTTTTTAATACGAATCTTAATGGTTTTTACTGATACCATAATGAATATTTATTAAAAATAATAAATCATTAAAGAAAATTCTTTCATACAACTTTATAATCAACTGCTAAATGGCTGTTGATTAAATCATACTATATTTTTTGGAAAATCGATATCATTTTAGAAATATTTAAGAAAAAATCCTCTCATAGATTTTTTCTTATACCAAAAAGAATATACGCATTAACAACATTGGTAAATTTTTAAATAATACCTGAATGTAATCCGAAGACGGCTTGGTGGTATAATATGAGCTTGTATAAGAATTATACTCGTAGCTTAATTTTGGCAGACCGTTCATGCATCCAGTATTAAGAAAAGGATCTCCAATTAAGTCAGTAATCGTAGTTTTAAGTGTCGTGTCCTGCTTCAGTTCATCTCTTAAGTCTACATATTCGAGAAAATAGCCGGCAAATTTGATAATCTTTGATAATAAAATTTGTATTAGAAAATATTTTAATAAATAAGTTTATATAGCAGAATAAGGTATAAGTAAATTAGTTACCAAACATTCGACCTAACAAAAAACAAAAAAATACATTATTTTTTAAATCCTTTTTTTAACCAAATTGTATTGTTTTCTTACAGGTTTTGGACAATTTCTACTGCTATAACTTCCCTTTATATAATATAGTAATATAGTAATAAACTTAAATTATCAAAAAATTCTAAAAAAAAATGAAAATATATATATACCACATTGTAGCTTCCAGGATTTGGAGAGTATCCTTGTCCCTAATAAAAAAATGTTTTTTGATAAATATTTTAATCTACTCGAGTGCATATTCTTAAAATTTTAATATCAAAATTAAAAATTAATAAACTTACATTTGAAATCCCCCCTGTCGTAATTATATAGACAAAGATCGTACGAAATACAAGTTGAAAAATCATTTTCAATACAAATCACTGACTAAGGATAAGTATAAAATAATGCTTTAAAAGATATTAATTTAGCAAGATTTTATCATTGAATTTAAGAATATTTTGGCTCTCTCTTTATATAGTAAGCTTTTTATGGATGAAAAATGTCAAATTTCAATTTTGCCATTTATACAGGATGTTTAATATTAGAATCCACAACATCTAGGGTACCTTAATACGAGTATTTGTGCCAACAATTATTTTTGTTTATATAATCTAAATACTTTGGATAACTAACCTATCCTATTAGTTGTATCGATAATATTAATCTTTCATTTACTTACACTAAACAAATAAATCTATCAAGGAAAAATAACTGGATTCTGACCTCTTGGAATTTTTTAAAGATTGAAATAGTCTATACAATATAATACATATATATATAAATATTTCACTTTCGGAATTGCTAAAGCCTAAATTTTAGCAAACCTTTGACATTGTATTAGATGATTATTGAATAGTGGAAATTTTTATAATCTTGAATGATTTTATCAGTCTTTTAATAATCATATGACACGAATTAAAAGTAGAACATTTCTTCAAAAGGATGTTTTGTAATACATATTTAGAAAAAATTTCTAATAAAAGATATTGTATAGGTCAGGAAATATCGACCAACTAAGCATAAAATGTCAAATATCCGAATTTTAAATGCTTAAAAATTTTTATAGCTGAGTTTAAAAAAAAATTGGATTGTGAGTTATCGACCAATAAAAGCATGAGCAAGTACAATTCCTAATTTTTAAAATTTGCCCAGAGTCATGAAATAAGTAGCCATTATGTTAATTTATAATTTATTTATACAGATGCAGAAACACTTTCTATCTTATTCGTTGCATCACATGATCGCATTGGATGGAGGACAAATTTTTTACCAAAATGGCACTACTAGGTCCCATTATATAATGGGTTATTTTCATGCCAAAAGCCAAAGGTTAAAATTGATTCAATATTTGAGTAATCTTCTCTTCTTGTCAAAAGGGCAGGGATATATGTATAATACATACCAGTTCAAACAAAGTTTTAAAGAATCAGTATACCAGCTCGCTTCGCTCGCTCAAATATTATTGGACTACGTATACTACCTATAAATATATCTATGTCCTAGTACTTTGTATAATCATTGTACCCTACTTAATTAATAATTCATTTAGATATTCATAATTCGAAACTGAACTTTCTGTGTACATATTAGGTCGTTTTATAAGAGTATATTTATTATTTAATATAGGTACCTATAAAGTACAAAGTTTGGTACAAAGTAAGTACAAAAACCAATTCTCATTAAAATGACTAACTAATTATCAAATGACAAAATAAAATACTTAGCTAGCATTTATATTTAATAGGTATGAGATTATGTTATACACTTTTTAAAGTATGTAAATAGGTACAAACAATTTATATAATATATACCTAATCTTTTTCCAAGTTGTAAATACATACAATACCTAAACCTACTGATATATCCAAATTATCCATTTTATCTAAGAAATTTAACCTATAAATAACAAAAAGAAAAAAAATATAATATTAAAATACGAGTAGTACTTTATAATATTATATTCTGAGCTTAATTATTTAAGATATAGGTAATGATTTTAGTAAATTTTTTCAATATTTTTATAATTAGATATTTGAATTATGAATGCACGAATATATTTTTCCAGTATGGTAATCCTTACCAAGAATTTCCAAAATATCATGATTTTAAGATCCAAAACTCTAATTATGTTATATTTTTCAAAAATTCAAGTTTTAATTTAAACAATTTGTCATCATATAACAATGTCTTTAAATTTACCATCTGGTGTAATTTAATTTTTATGAATTTTTTAAGCATAAGTTCAGAGCAAGAAATAAATCAACTTTCTATAAATTTATTTGAAACTTTTACAAAAAAACTTGGACCAATAACAAGGAAAGATCAAGATTTTTATTTCATCCTAATTCAGAATTCTTATGTAAATAACATGCTAGTTTCAATATTTTTTTAAAAAATAAAATTCAAATTATTTATTCATGAAAATGATGATAATATTTTAAAATTTTCAACTGGTCATTTTTTTCCAATAAAGGACACAGACATTCGATTTGAAATAAAAATTCCCTCAGTAATTAGTCCATTTATTGAAACACTATTTCCTGATTTACTCAAAGATTTCCATGGAAAAAGGTTAAGGGTTACAACGCCCTCAAGGATACTACATCTCGTTGAATTAAGACAATTAAACGGTGTTGAGAAAATCCAAAGGGGATACTACAAGTTAATTTTAAATGAGGTTGTAAAGCGATTTAATTTCACTTATAAACTAATGATTCCAAGAGGTGGCGGTACTGGCTATATTATGCCTAACGGGACTTTAGTTGGAACACTTTATGATTTAGTTTATGAAAAAGCTGATATGGCTCTGGTCACTGGTCAGGATTATGAAAGGTACAATAGCTATCTTGTTTATATTTTTGAACGTTTCTTCAGAACCTGTAGGTACTTTTTCTAAAGTCAAGATATTTATATCTATAGTAGACTAATAAAAGAGTCAAGAACAACGTTTGAATTCGAAAATGTTAATATTTGTAAATTCGTAAATGAGGCATTATGACAAAAATTTGATAATTTCTCAAAAATTCAAAATAAACTTATAAAAATAAAAATACCCGAAATTTCCTTGATACTAATATACTACATTGGTAGTAGTAGTATGTAATAAACGTATAGTATAGGTAAATCAAATTCTTTAATTTCTCAACTTTTTATGATTTGATATCAAAATTTGTCGGATAGAAGTATTTAGTTAATAATATCTTTTATTCGAAATATCCAAAAGAAAAATCTTGGCATAACTAAAAATATGTAGTATCTATCAAAAACTCAAAATTTTCGAAAACTCTAGTTACCTATTGTCTATTATGGAGTATGATAAATGATAGTTTCATTTGTGTCTAAAATCTAAAATTATATTTTGTATTGGATTATAGATTCAGTGCTATTTTATTTTTTATTATATAATAGTAATTACTATGTTTAGGTATTCAATTATCGGATTTTCTCGTCCATTTTATTTTGCATCTGCAATCTTCACTGTTGGAATTCCTAAAGAAATTTTCTCTCATAAAATAATTTTTCAACCATTCTCGCCTCAACTTTGGATTTTTTTCTTTAATGCCATAATTCTCTCATTTTTAGTTTTTATCTTTTTGATAAATATACCTACAAATGCTAGTGAGAAACGCTCTTTAAAATGGAAAATTTGGACAGCTGTTGAATTCACAATTGGGTCAATTTTTGAACAAGGTTTAACACTCGTTGAAAAGAAAACTGGCCGTTTATTTTGTGTTTTATTTATAATTTTTTTAATGATTCTAAATACTGTGTATAAAGCTAAACTTTATAATTTTATGATTTATCCTGAGTTAACAAAACCACCAGAAACATTTGATGAATTGGCAGAAAGTAGTTCAAATTTTAAATTCGGTTTAGAGGCTGGTGCTATTGGAGGCAATTTTTTAAAAATATTTGAATTTTAGCAAATTGACAGTTTTTTTGTTTTACAGGTGCACTTCATGCAGCGCTTAAAGCCTCTGAAAATCCAACTTTTGTCACAATAAATAAGTATTTAAGCCTTGAATATGATTCTGTAAGATGTTTTCTACGCGGGACTTTTGAAAATTTTGCATGTCTAGCCTATATAGGTCAAACAAATTATGTATTTTATAGAAATTTTAGCACGCCTTCTAGAAAATATCCATTTCAGATCTCTAAAGATACAACGATTTCACCGCATTCTACTGGAATTGCAATGGTATAAGCTTGAAGTATTTTGAATACCTATACATATCAGTATTTTTGAATTTAACTAATTGGTTTTATGAAAAAAGAGCAGTTTTTAGAACAAATTTTGATCAAATATTTGGTCCATTATTTGATTGTGGAATCATAGAAAAAATGGTTAAGTTAGATCTTGAAAATATTAGATCAGATCGTGTGAATTGGGAAAAGGCTGGGAAAATTAAGCCTCTTTTTATAGAAGATTATTTCTATTCAGGACCCAAAAAATTAAGAATTGTACAATTAAATGGAATATTTTATTTATTTGCCTTGTTCATGCCATTGAATATTATAATTTTTCTAATCGAATTGTTGTATTTCTATAAATGTAAAATTTATTAAATTTATTGGTATTGGTTCATAGAATAAAAGTCATAGGTCTAGGTCAAATACAAATTTATTAAATTCTATAGCTTTAATTTATTATGAAAAGATATGTAATGTAGAGACTTTTTTTATAGAAATACCTATACATATTTTTTTAATTGATTATGTAGGTACAGAATACATATATCAATATATTTACCAAAAAATTAGTATAGGTATATTCAAAATTAAAAATTAAAAATAGCTTATTATATATTATGATTATACATAACAAAATAATGATAAATATTTTATATATATTGTGGGAAATTTAAATCATTTAAAACTATCTATGAAGGCAACATTCTTCACATGCGCCTCCACGACAAGAACACCCGGTTTTCCAGCTGATGGACTGTCGACCCTCGTCACGGCAACTTCCAGTACCCAAACGTTTACAATGACCCCCTCTAGCCTGACAATTTGTCCAGGAGATGATGACTGATTCCTCTATAAAAAAAATTTGGCTAGAACTTCTTTATAAGGTAACTATTAAAACTGTGATTATGTACAATATTATAAGGGACGAATATAATTCAGATTTCAGATATGTAGAGTTCCTACTAGATATCTACTAGATATATCTATAACTATAATATACTCTTACCATTAGAGAGCAACTTCTTATTGATTAAGCATATCTGAAATCTCAAGTTAACCCAAATTTGAGGTCATTTTGTATACAAATTACCTTTATAGATTATAGACTATAGTGTATTTATATTTTATTGCAAATTACCTGAAAGACCGATACAAAATAGAATCGTCAAACAGAAGAAAATGACGTATTGAATCTTTAGAATCTTCATTTTTTTAATGAATTTATTTACTTATCGTTAGATTGCAACACAACTTAGAATCTGAAAGGATGCTTAAAAAAACTTATTTATATAGGAAATTAGGTAATAAAATATTTTACAAATAAAATCTACATTATAATTATAATGCGTCATGCATTATTTAAAAAAAAAATTAACCCAAAAAACGAGATATTTCCAACGAGATACGAGTATTTCAGCAGGAACAGAGATCAACTCCAATCGATGTCTATTCAGAGAAATGGCTTATATTTGCATTATTTACTTACCAGGATTTAATTATCTACTCTCTACTTAATTAATTATTATTAATTGTGCAAACAAAGCATCTCATATTCCTCCTTTTTTAGCTGTCAAAGTCTATTTTCGTATCTAACTAATTAAGGCTCCGAATTTCAGAGTCTCCAACATGGATTACTAATATAGCTACTTGTATCTCATTTTTTGATTTTTTTCCATTTGATTGACATGGAGAATTTAAGGAGTCTATACAAAATACAAAGTACCACAAGAGGTGGGGCATCTAAAATTTTTGTCAAAATGACACAACTAGAACTTATAAGAGTCTTTCGTTTTTCATGCCTAGTATCGGTAAAAAAAGGTCAAGCATGTTTTGAGGCACAAACAGACATAAACACCACAAACGGAGGACAAACTGCGAGCTAAAGAAAGTTGAATAGTAAGTGCTCCCTTTGCTCTCATTATTATCTAATTTTTATTTTTCAAGGTCGAAATATACGAGTAGATATTATGAAAAGCTTGACAAAAATTACATAATTATATTGTTAAAATTTAATATGCATACCTTAGGTGACAGGTGCTAATAAATAAATATTTATTAATTAATTTTTAAATTATACTAATATGCCAAAAATTAAAGTATAAAAAGATAAACTTGTTTCTCTTATTTTCGTAAACAAGTCTTATTAGGTTTGAAATGAATTTTAACTATGTAAATGATAATGTACCCAACTATTTAATAATTCTTAATATTTTTGTCAAAAAAATTCAACAGAATAAATAACTAGGTATATTAACAACACGTATACCTAGATAGTTATATTTAATTTAATTAGGTTGATTCTAAGTTATACGAGAAAAAAAGTAGTTATTGTTATTGTCGTAGTTATTGTACCTAAATAATTTTAGCTAAAGTATAAGGTATAAGGTATAATGGTAAAAATATGATAATTTTTCAATATTTCTAGTAAAAATTTATATTTAAAAATAAGCAAAATTTCTTTGATACTATTATGTAATTAGTATATAAACGAACAATGTACGGATACGGATATTATGTAATTCAAAATTCTTTAATTTCATTTCATTTCATTTACTTTTTATGATTTTATATCAAAATTTTCATTGAATGATTTGTAGTAACTTTAAAATATTAAAATTTTAGTATACATACAATTACTGCATTAAATATGATGACTAAATGAGAATTACATACTTTATTTAGTTTAATTAAATGTCTTTATTAGCTCGCACTCATTGTAAATTATTGGAAAAGAACTATAGTGACCATATCAAGGAATTTAGTACTGATATAATATAAAATATAGGTTAAAGGTTATGGTTTGAATTTTGTTGAGAAATTTCACTGTAAAGATTTCATTAAATAATAAATACTATAATTACATTTGTGACAAAGATATAAAATATAAGTCTTATGCTCTCATCTCAAGTGGCCAACAAGAATCTTAAAAAGGTTTTTCTATAATTAAAATTTAATACCTTCAAGTTAGGTATAATAAAATCTAAAGAATTTAGTATAGAATTCTTAGAGAAACAAAGACTAAAAAATAATGGTATCATTATCGCTTTATTAAATGAGAAACCTTTTTAAATTTTCAAGACACTTTGCCACTTGAAATTAGAACAAAAAATATATTGCTTTGCCATAAATATAATTAAAGTTATTAAAATAATTGAATGAATATCATCGAAATATAGAAATAAAATCAATATGAAGTGTATTCTTAGGATTAGTTAACAAGAAGAGTATTATTGTTCAAAAATATTCATATTAAGTAATGTATTAATATATACCTACCTACTATAATTTTTAAAATATGTAAAATGTGGAAATATTATAAAAAATATTTTTTAATATTAATTTTTTCTAATTTGTTTTTTCAAGAAATATTTGGAAGATTACTTTTTGAAGCAGAAAAGGATAAAGGACTCTCAAGTATCCGAAAACGTCATCAAAATATAGTGAATGAATTTCGGTCTTTTTGCATAGTTCATGTATATCAGTCCAAAATTTGGCCTTTATTGATTGACCATGATCCCCTCATTTCTTATCCTATTTTAAATGAAGATTTTGACAGTAATTCAATGATCAGAAGACCCAATCCCTTGACAAATAGTAAGAAAAAATCCCAAACTTATCATTACTATACAAAGTATATTCGATGTACAGCTAAATTATTCACTTTGGAAGAGCTTGCAGGTCAAATTGCAAGTGATATTGTTGGTAAGTTAAGGAGTTCAGGTCAATTAGATCGATATTCATTCTACGTAATTTTCAATCTGGTCCCAGCATTTAGTCCTCTTGAATTTCATTATTCCCTTAATGATGTTCTACATAATTATGTTCGTTCAGATTGGACCAAATATGTGTATGTGCACATGGGTATGTTGGGCTTTCTTACACTCAACAAACTGGAACGACATGGCTTGTCAGTGAAGACTTTTGATGATAATTTATTGCAAGAGATATGGATCCATATTCACAGGTATATGATTATGAGACTGTAGATATTACATAGTCAATTATAAGGCGAGGATCACTTTCTATTCAACTTTGCTTACACCAATTTTATCAGATCTTGTCATAGAGTTTATGTTTATGTTTCTGATTTTATTAGAGTGTCTAAATAATATTTCACTTTTACAAAGGATCTTCCAATACCGACACTATATAAATAATGATCTTAGCTAATCTTAACTAACTAA